>SNQJ01S0241468.1:0-13467 GCA_010110895.2 Picea sitchensis
TCCATAAATATTCCATTTATTTCTTTCATCATAGGATCACGGTTGTGGATGGACAACCAGGGATACTTTAAGGCTTCTCTTCGAAGAAGACTTCTTCTAGGTCGAACTGAGCACATACTGCTTTCATGTACTTCATCATCTTCAATGGATCATAGGATTAACTCCCTCCTAATCCTCACTTCATGTATGAGTGCATATAATCGACTCCCTCCGTCTAATAGAGTCCATGCTTCCATCCGCATCCTTATTGTCTTCTGTAATATATAATTGGCTCTCTCTGTCTAACAAAGTCCATGCTTCTGTCTTATTGTCTTCTACAAAAACGTTATAAGTCTTTCTCTGACTTCTTTCTATCTTTGCTTCTTCTAAGTCTCTTCACGATTGATTCGGCTTATCTTGCAATAGCTTCCACATGATTTGTATTTCATCCTTTCATGTGTATTATCTAATGGTATCCATTCTTATCTCATTGTTCTTCCATAGGTATAGTTCTTCTTAGAACACATTATCTTCTAAGAGATAGATATACAAGATATGTATAGAGACGATGCAAACAAGATATGTACAAGAAACAAGAAGAGTTTTGTTACCTTTTAGAAGAAGAAGTCTCTTCCATCTTGCTTAGTCTTCTTTGTAGGTTCCTTTTCTTCGACAATTGTTGCTTTGTGTTTCTCTTTCCTTTTCTTTAGCCCAGTACAATGATTCTTGTAGTGACCATACTTTCGACAGTTGAAGCATTGTATTTTTAAGATGTCTTTCTCTAGATTTGGCTTCCTCCTTGAACCAAACTTCCTTTTGTTCCCGAAATTCTTGAATCTTGATGTGAAGGCTTGATCATCGTACTTATTTTGGGGTTTCTCTTTTGCACTGATCCTTGATTCTTCTTGAGCACAACAAGTCCAAAGTTCTTCAAATGTCGGATACTCCTTCCTTGTGTTCATGCTTGCGGAAAATGCATCCCACGTCTTGGGAAGACCATTGAGTACTATGTTTACCAACTCCTTCTCTGAGATGATCTCTTCAATAGCTTGTAGTTGATCTATTAACTGAGAGATTCTCACAAAGTATGATGTTATGTTGTCGTCATCATTCATATTCATGTCACGGAGCTCATTCTTCAGACTCATTACCCTTTCAATGTTTTTGACTGAGAAGAGGTTTGTTAGGGCATCATACATCTTCTTTGATGAGTCAAGATGAGAGATGTAGGGTATCAAGTGGTTTTTTATAGATTCCACTATGATACTCATAGCATTGATATCACCATCTTTGAACTTCTCCATAGCTACAACGTTCTGCAGTTCCTTCTCTTTTCCTTCTTCAAACTCTGGCTTCACGATCTTTCCTTTCACAATATCCAACACTTTATTGTTGGCAAGGATGAGGTCAATCCTTGTCTTCCACGCTCTGAAGTTAGAGGCTCCATATAACTTGTTCTTTGACTTCATAGAATAAGTCATGGCTTCTTTGACTTGGTCAAAACCTAGATTTGACCATAAACTCAAACTTCACGTCTTGGCTTGTTGAGAGTATCAGGAGATGTGCTAGGCTAGGGCACACTGATCTGTCCAGAGATTAGGTCAATTGCTTCACTTAAGGTGCCTCAATAAGAGGATTAGGGCTTCTGCAACTTCTCCTGCTAGTAACCCTAGCGACATTGTCTTGGAAGTTGCTTCTGCTAGTAACCCTAGCGACAGTTCCTCAGCGAGCTCAATATCCTAGCGGCTATGTTTCCTTCCAGCGTTTAGACTGAATGAAGGAGGTGTGGACCCATAACCTATTAGAATATGAAATATGTGTGCTCATTTTACCATTGACAATACCCTTGTCACCCAACCATAGGCCGAAGCCACCCTCCGAGCACCTTAACCTTAACAAAGAATCACTCCAGAAGCGAACACTAGGCTAGATAGCCAAACAAAGGGTAGCACACCTTTCCCCAAGGATAGTGCATCACAAAGAGCTAATCAGATAGTCCAAACCCTAGCCAAGAGATAGTCCAAGCGTAACTGCTAGCTGCAGCACCTACAACGAAAACTCTCCTCCAAACCTGCGTAGAAACTGGGCAACTGCAATGTGCACAAGCCTGGGCACTACAATTCTGAGACTGCCTGCCAGAATGAGAACTGGCCTCCTGTATTTATACTAATTCTGGCTAACTGTCAGGGTTGATTTCTCATTCTGGGTATCTGTCTATTCAATATATAATATTATTTCTGGCCGACTTCTTCTCTTGGAGGCTAATAACCTAATATAAATTATCTTCTTGAGCCGACAAGTCTTCTAGGGTTATTAGCCAACTCATTAGGGTTTCTTCTTGCTTCCTAGAGTATTCTAATCTTGTTAGGTTTACACTTGGAGGTAAATGCTTCCCGCATCTACCATAATATCGATAGTCTCTTCATAGATGGGTCCAATAGCACCAACTTCAGTACAAATTTATGTTGTTTCTTCCCAATAAGGACTAGTCTCAATCACCCATTCTTTCTACTTTCTTGGTCTTTTGGATTCCATGTTTGAACTTGTAACTCATCTATTCTAGAAACATGTAACACTAGTGACTTTAGATACAAAAAAAAGAATTAAATGCTTGTTTTAGGTGGAGATACTTCTAATGAAATAAAAACAAGGGAGATGGGAGGGTTTCATATATTTCATGTTGGGAATTTCGGTAGTATTTCCATGATTTCATCTAGTCATTTCATTTGTGTCCTTCATAGAGATGGTGGGTTGAATTCCTTCATTATTGGCTCGAGGGTGATCATAACAAGGAGATAAATCAAATGGATAAGGCGACGAGCTTAAATGTTCCTTTAAAATCCCACATATAGCACTTCAAAGACATGTCTATTTAAGGCTTGGGGTCTTCTTTGGTTGAGTCTCAAACTCAAAATTGATGTTTGTGGGATGTTCTACATTAGGGATTACATTATATTGGGGATAGTGATTTTAGAGGTCTCCCTCTAAACCTAGTATATTCCCCTCTGAATTGTGATTCCAAAATGTATATTCAGGATGTCCTTTTTAGATTGAAACAAAAAGATACTTGTGATAATTTTTGTCAAAACATCAAGTGCTCTCAGGGAAGAGGAGGGAAATGAACCCTTGGTTTTAGAAAATTGAAGCTCCTAAAAGAGATGATGATGATGTCTACTAAAATTGATTGCATCCTCAAATATCCCCTCTTATATCTTATACCTGGTAAACAACATACAACAAGATTTCTGCTAGCTATCCATAATTGTTCAAGTTGCGAAATGCCAAAATTTCACAAAAAAATTGCTAAGTCTTTTGCATGCAAATATCTAGATTTTCTTGCTTGGGGTTGTATTGCATATAAAATGATTTTTGTTGTTTCATTTCACATGGAAATGAAGTTTTTGAAACTGAAATATAGTGTGATCTAAAAAAGTTTTCAAGCTGTGATAAGATAAATTTGTTGGGCATATTGTCATTCATGTGTTGTCATTGATGTCAAAAGTCATAGTAAGCAAAGCAAAAAGGTTAATCTCGGGAAGAAAAATAATCAACAGAAGAACATCACCTTAAGGCTGAAGAAATTCGTGATTATTGTTGATCACGATAGGAAAAACAATGTTCCTATAACAAGAGCACAGGAGGGTTAGCAAACACAGAGATCAATATTAGAAGAGATGACGCGATGAAACACAGAACAAATCAAGACCGTTGATGTGCAATCGCCAAATCTATGGTAGGGATAAATTGCGGAGATCAAAAGCAAAATTAAACTACTCGCACGTTAAAATCCCGCAATCCATCTAGATTGTTAGATCACACAGCTTCAACGATCTACGACTTCGATTGATCCAACTAACGCCCAGTTTAAGTCAGATTAAATCGTGACCACCGGATGCGTAAACGCCAAATCTATGGCAGGGATAGATTGTGGAGATTCAAAGGAAAATTAAATCACTCACAATTTGTAGTTCCATAATCATCGTCGACCGTTGATCTGATTCGAGAATCTCCACAGCCGTTGGATCGTGTTAAAGTGGAAGGACAGGATAAGCTACAAGAGCTTCATCGCAAACAGATCATGTCGTCAATCCTAGATCCTAATCAAATGAACATCCTTCACTACGGGTCTAAATATGTGAGGAACTTATGCTCCGTCATTTTGAGATTTGAAATACCTGGAGCCCAGAAATCCGAAGTGAATAAGGATCCTTGGATTTGAAGGGCAAGCGAGGATCATTGGATTAGGACTATTGGTTAGCATACCACATTAGCAAGGACATGTGGGAGATCCACATCATCGAACTACATCATCAATGACACGTGGCACAATCAGATACTGACAAGTGTCAAGTTGATTCAGCATTTCAGGTACGTGAAAATCATGAATATGAGTGATACGTGGCAACTACTCAACTTGTGACATGTCATCAAGTGACGTAAGCAGTTACCTCACTTTGGGAGTTTTTCTTCAGGAATTTTTACCACTGCACACGCCCAATGTCCCGAAGTCCCGAATGTCGGAGACCTGAAGTGGATGCGAGATCTCTGATCTGAAATATCACTTCGGGAACATTCCTGATCGTCGATCTACTACAATGGAAGGATAGTGTAAGTGGATGTGTTAACCTACAACAAGCGATGTCCACCGTTGATGACTTACACAACAGGAGGGCACGCGTCATTGGATCGTAGACTCCAGGTGAAATGCTCCGAGAGAAAACAAGAGTTTGAGAATTGAAAGTCCTGAACATCGAAGTCTCGAAGTGGACATAAGTCGTCTGATCTGAAAAATCGCTTCAGGAGTGTTCTCAACTGTTGATCATACTACAGTGAGTTGAGGCTTGAGAATTCTGGACTCCGGAGACCCGGAGTAAATGGTGGCCATACATCTCATTACCTGATTAAGTCCTGGCATTTGGATTAAGCGATGAAGAATGAGTGTAAGGATTAACGCTAACCATTGATTTGGTTCCAAGATATAATGTGAACTGTCCAACCTGTTCGAAGATATCGTATTCGGGAGATTTGAAATGTTGGAAGTCACGAAGACCCGAAGGGAAAAGTGTTGAAATCTCGTCAGTCGTCCATCTCAACAGAATATCGAATCATGACCATTGAATCGATAAATTCTCAAGCGCTCATCTTGTCTAACGTAAGGTCACCGCCGTTAGTCATATGCTATAAGATTTTTGAAAGGAAATTATAATATGTCGCTATAGTTGGTAAATCCTGTGGTTCTGTAACACATGGTCATATGTGATGGTTTGAAGGAAGCGCCTCCATAGAATTTGGTCTTTGTGAAAATAACAGAGATTCAGGATTGAGTATAAAGGATTAAATTGATCCATGATCGTGATTGATTTATGAAAAACATTCATGGTAAAATAAATAAACAGTAATTAAGACTAATTGATCGAAGAGGTGCGATGGTCAAAATGAAGGGACACAGTTGTGTCACACTCACACTGTTTGAAGAGTATATAATCATAGAGGAGTGGGAGAAGAAAGTGTCTCTTCACTTCAGAACAGAAGATCAAAATCCGAAGCAGATTCCAAGAAGATATCAGAGGAAAGAAAATGTGAATGATAGAGAAGATGAAATGCGGTGATGAGTGTCTTATGATATACCTATGATCATAAGATAGAATTGATTCTATAATGGATCACTACTACTGGAGTTGAATAAACTCTAGTTGGATAGACTGGGTTCTATCAGCAAGCTGGGTCGTGCGCCAAATTGGGTCTTGGACGAGAGTTGGTGCTCTTCAAGGAGTTGGTGCTCCTTACTTTAGTTGGTGCTGAAACAATTAGTTGGTGCTAAAATAAAATCCTCTTTCACATATATTTAAAATGCTATGTTCATATCAATTATACAAAAGCTTATACAAATATTTGGTGTCTTTGTGTCCATTGTGATTATGATTTAATTGTTATTAATCTGTTCAATTATGTTTTAACTGGTAACTTGAAAGAAGAAAAAGTCAGAATAGTTCACACACTAATTCACCCCCACCCTCTTAGTGTGGGCGGTGTGTTCTTCAATTGGTATTAGAGGGAAGGTTCCTTCAAAACACAGTTTAAACACTGGAAGGTAGATCCTGAAGAAATGGGTGGAAAGATGGTTCTCTCCGCAATTGAAGCTCCTTTATTTGATGGAATAGATTAATCCTCATGGAGAGAAAATATGAAATAGTATCTGAAGTTTAAAGGATCTGAAGTTTTGATTTCAATAGTAATCAAGCCCTGGGACTTAACTACATCAAAGAATCTATCCAAAATTACAGTCCAAAGAAGAGCAAGGAAGAACAATGAAGTGGAATTGAAGATTCTTCTCAATGGATTATCGGATACAATCAAGACAAGCATAGGACTATGCACATCCACCAAAGACTTATGGCTAAAGTTAGAAAATATGTATCAAATCAAAAATAAATACACATAAGACATTCCTATCAAGGATGAAGATGAAGACTCAACCATCAATAAAAGTATGGATTCTCCACAATATTTCGATTGCAATAACAGTGATATTAAATCCTCTTCTGCAAGCAAAGAAGAAGACTCAGATACAATAACATAATGTTTTGTTAGCATCTATCCCATGGAAGAAGAAGAAAAAAAAAAATCAAAGGCCAAAGAAAATGTTGATTGGAGTCTCTCTGAATACCTCTATCACCATAATGAATCAGAGTATAGCTATCTTCATGACTACACTCAATAATTCCTTGAAAAGAGTCAAAACCATGTCTTGAAAATAAAGGAAATGCTCAAGGACAGTGATAAGATAATATATGAACAGAACAATCAGTTAGAAGAGAAAGAAGAGGAGATCGAGAAGTTGAAGAAAGAAATTAATCAAGTAAAAGAAAAGGAGAAGGAAGATGATGAGCTTGGCAATCATAAGAATATCCTGGAAATAAAAGAAAAGCTCAAATACAATAAAGAAATCATATCTGAGCGAAAGAGTCAGTTAGAAAACAAAGAAGATGAGATCAAAATATTGAAAACAAAAGTTGATGATCTAACAGAAGAAAATGAAGAGAAAATCAACAGACTAAAAAATGAAATCAGTCAAGCAAAAGAAGAAAAGAAGGAAGATGATGTCTCAAGAAAAAACATTGCAGATCTAAAGGAACTAAGGGAAAACTATGTCAATATTAAAATCCAACTTGAAGAAGCCAAAAGGAGAGAAGAGGTGGTAAGGAATCAGTTGGACAAAAAGGAAGAATCTTGTCATGAGATGGAAGCAGAAGTTGTGAATATTAGAAAGAAGGTTGAGAAGTCAGACACCCAAAACAAGTTATTGAAAACTCCATGACCCTGGATGAGATCTTGGATAGTCAGAGATCACCAAATGACAAATCTGGCCTTGGATACAATAAGGAAGAGATCAGTGCTCCTAAAAAATCTAATGCAGGTCCTTCATTTGTAAAAGGTGAAAACAAGTTTGACACAATTCCTTCACTTGTAAAGGATGAAAATAGGTATGACACAAGTCCTTCATTTGCAAAATATGAAGACAGGTTTGACACAACTCCTTCATTTGAAAAAAGTGAAACCAGGTATGACTCAGGCTCTTCACGTTCAAGAAATAAAAGCAACACTACAACATTTAGAAGATCATAGCATGGAAGACATCTAGAAGCTATTCATATACCTCAAAGAAAGTTTAGAAGAGAGACACCTTCATGGATGAATCAAAGAAGGTATGAGAGTATCTTTAATGGTTATTATTTTTCTTGTAATGAATATGGTCATAAAGCCTTGGATTGTAGGCATCATGGAAGAAAACAAGTTGGTACGTTCAACAATAGTATAAGATGTTGGAACTGCAATCACGTTGGACATATTGTTGCACAATGTTACACTATGAGATTCTATAGTTGTGGTGGATATGGACACAAAGCCTATAACTGTTGGAACTCAAAAAAACAGTCAATGAGAAAAGCATCATACATGACGACAAAAGGAGTAAATGAAACATGGAAGAAAAAACAAACTACAAATATAGATGATCAGAGAACAAAGTTCAAGAAACCAGGACACTCACAGAAGTGGATAGCCAAGACTGAAAAAGTGAACAGGAGTGAAGTTGATTGTTGCAAAAAGAATGTCGGTCATGTGACAAGCATAGTATGAAGTTGTCTCAGACAACTTTAGAGAAATGTACAGTATATATATATATATATATACACACAATAATAATAAAAAGAGAGGGACATCTTGGATAAAAACAGATACATCTGGTTAGAGACTGATGAGAATCAACGAACAGATCCAAAATTTGTTTGAATAAGATGAGCTACAATTGTGCAGTGTTCCAGTAGGACAACATTATCCGTAGAAGCAACATTCTGGCATACAAAATGAGGTACATGACATCCTGCAGAAATAACAAGAGAAGAAACATTGTCAGAAAAAGATACCCTTTTAGAAACAAAGGGTGAGAACAGTCAGTAAAAGCTCAAGGGAAGTTTTTGTTAGTAAATAAGAAAGTAATTAGATTAAATCTTGAAAAGACTCGATCACTATAAAAATTTGTATCAAGAAAGAATACTCATTTGAAAACAAAAAAATCCCAATCAACTGAGATAAGAAGTTAGTAAATTAACAGGGGAAGAAACCTTGTCAGAAAGAGCTACCTTTTTAGAAACAAAGGGGGAGAGTAGTCAAAAGTAGAGAGAGAGCATATTGTCGGGGGGGAGTCATTCAGCTATGACAAGCAGAACATGTCTATAGGAAGAGTTACCCAACTTCAGTCTGGTCAGTAAAATACAGAGCTTTACCACATGAGCAAAAACCCTTAAACATAGATGTATTTGAATATCTTAGGAAAAAATTGGGAGTAATCCTTCTACCTACCTAAATCTCTCAAGAAAATAATGCATCAGTTGGCACCTATTCAGTGGGAGATAGCAATCAATGTCAGAAGGATTCATTTAGTTATGACAGGAGGAGTTACCAATGGTCAAAGAAATATTTATACAGACAGATCATCGGAGAAGAAACCCTTTTCCATTGATGCCAAAGGGGGAGAGTAACTTCAGAGGACAGAAGCATCACCACAGGGGGAGATTGTGTATGAAGTTGGTGTGTTTCCCTCAATTACAAAGGGGGAGATTGTTGGACATATTTTCATTCATGTGTTTTCATTGATGTCAACAGTCATAGTAAGCAGAGCAGCAAGGTTAATCTCGGGAAGAAAAAGAATCGACAGAAGAACAACACCTTAAGGCTGAAGAAATTCGTGATTATTGTTGATCACAATAGGTTAAAAAATGTTCCTATAACAAGAGCACAGGAGGGTTAGAAAACACATAGATCAAGCTTAGAATATATGGTGTGAGTTATGGTGCGATGAAACGCAGAACAAATCAAGACCGTTGATGTGCAATCACCAAATCTATGGTAGGGATAAATTGCAGAGATCGAAAGCAGAGTTAAACTACTCGCCAGTTACAATACCACAATCCATCTAGATCGTTAGATCACACGGCTTCAAAGATATATAATTGCAGTTGATCCAACTAATGACCAGTTTAAGTCAGGTTAAATTGTGACCCTCAGAGGCGTAAACGCCAAATATACAACAGGGATAGATTGTGGAGATTGAAAGGAAAATTAAATCACTCGCAAGTTGCAGTTCCACAATCATCGTCGATCGTTGATTTTCTTCGAGAATCTCCACAGTTGTCATATTGTGTTAAAGTGGAAGGATAGGATAAGTGACAAGAGATGCATCACAGACGGATCATGTCATCGATCCTAGATCCTGATCGAATGAACATCCTTCACTACGGGTCTAAAGATGTGAGGAACTTACGCTCTGTCAATTTGAGATTTGAAATACACGGAGCCTGGAAATCCGAAGTGAATAAGGATCCTTGGATTTGGAGGAAAAAATGAGGATCGTTGGATTAGGACTATTGGTCAGCAGACCACGTCAGTAAGGACGTGTGGGAGATCCACGTCAGCGAACTATGTTAGCAATGACACATGGTGCAATCAGACACTGACAAGTGTCAAGTTGATTCAACATTTCAGGTACGTGAAAATCATGAATATGAGTGACACGTGGCAGCTACTCGGCTTGTGACACGTCATCAAGTGACGTAGCAGTTACATCACTCTGGGAGTTTTGCTTTGGGAGTTTTTACCATTGCACTCGCCCAATGTCCCGAAGTCCCGAATGTCGGAGACTTGAAGTGGACATGAGATGTCTGATCTGAAAGATCACTTCGGGAACATTCATGATCGTCGATATACTACAGTGGAAGGATAGTGTAAGAATATGTGTTAACCTACAATAAGCGATGTCCACCATTGATGACTTACACAACAGAAGGGCATGCGTCATTGGATCTTAGACTCCGGGTAAAATGCTCCGAGAGCAAATGAGAGTTTGAGAATTGAAAGTCCCAAACACCGAAGTCCCAAAGTGGACATAAGTCGTCCGATCTGAAAGATCGCTTCAGGAGTGTTCTCAACCGTTGATCATACTACGGTGAGTTGAGGCTTGAGAATTCCAGAGTCCGGAGATCCGGTGTAAATGGTGGCCATACATCTCATTGCCTGATTAAGTCCTGGCCTTTGGATTAAACAATGAAGAATGACTGTAAGGATTAATGCTAACCATTTATCTGGTTCCAAGATATAATGTGAACCGTCTGTTCTTTTCTGTGATATCGTATTCGGGAGATTTGAAATGTTGGAAGTCACGAAGACCTGAAGGGGAAAGTGTTAAAATCACGTCAGTCGTCCATCTCAATAGAATATTGAATCGTGATCATTGAATCGATAAACACTCAAGCGCTTGTCTTTCCTAACGTAAGGTCACCGTCGTTAGTCATATGCTATAAGAGTTTTAAAAGGAAATTATAATATGTCATTATAGTTGGTAAATCTCGTGGTTCTGTAACGCATGGTCATATGTGATGGTTTGAAGGAAGCGCTTCCACGGAATTTGGTCTCTGTGAAAATAACAGAGATTCAGGATCGATTATAAAGGATTAAATTGATCCATGATTGTGATCAATTTATGAAAAACCTTCACGATAAAATAAATAAACAGTAATTAAGACTAATTAATCGAAGAGGTGCGATGGTCGAAATTAAGGGACACGGTCGTGTCACACTCACATTGTTTGAAGAGTATATAATCATGGAGGAGTGGGAGAAGAAAGTGTCTCTGCATTTTAGAATAGAAGATCAAAAGCCGAAGCAGATTCCAAGAAGATATCAGAGGAAAGAAAATGCAAATTATAGAGAAGATGAAATGCGGTGATGAGTGTCTTATGCTATACCTCTAATCATAAGATAGAATTGATTCTATAATGGATCACTACTACTGGAGTTGAATAAACTCTAGTTGGATAGACTGGGTTCTATCAGCAAGTTGGGTCTTGCGCCAAGCTGGGTCTTCACTGAGAGTTTGTGCTCTCCAAGGAGTTGGTGCTCCTTACTTCAGTTGGTGATGAAACAATTAGTTGGTGTTAAAATAAAATCCTCTTTCACATATATTTAAAATACTATGTTCATATCAATTATACAAAAGCTTATACAAACATTTGGTGTCTCTATGTCCATTGTGATTATGATTTAATTTTTATTAATATGTTCAATTATGTTTTAACTAGTAATTTGAAAGAAGAAAAAGCCAGAATAGTCCACACACTAATTCACCCCTCCCCCCTCTTAGTGTGGGAGGTGTGTTCTTCAAAATTTACTCGATGAAGGTTTGACCAAAAGATTGAAAATCAAATTCGAAAACTTGATGGAATCATGAAAAGGTTTGAGATTTATTCAAAATGATTTTTTTTGGGAGTTGTAGTATGAAGCTTGAAAAACCGATATTTTGAGATTTAAAGTTTACAAGGGAGGGGCCCCAATTCTTTTTTTCTTTTGTGATGTGACAAAGACAAAAAGGTATGGGGAATTTGTTTCTTTCTCAACACGATATGAACTGAATTTAATTAAAAAATCCTTCAATTTATACTAGAATCAACATTCAAACTAAATTCATTACAAAAGCCTATCTAGGAAATACTCTTGTTAACATGCACGATAAACATGGAACCATGGAGGACAAAACAAAAGGGTGTTTGAATGCAGCTATTTGTATCTATTGTAAATGTGTATGCATAAAGGATGGGAAAATGTAATTTGATAGGATGCTTATCTAGGTTGTGGTCTCATAGGATTCAAAGATAACTAAGTATACTAATCAAAGAGGTGTTATAGGCTCCTTCTAGTAAATCTCCAAGTAAAAAGTATCTCAAATAATTCATGCAACCAATAATTCAAAAGTAACTAAACAATATTGCAATGGAAATGATGAACCCAAAATCGAAGTTTGTATGCCAAATATATAGATAAATACTACAAACACCTCTTGAAATCATACATTGGAAAAATATCTCAATAAAATAATCTACTAACTTCAAGGAAAAACCGATCTCAAAAGGATACATAATATGGTCATTTAGGCTCTTGTCATCATGACTAACATAATGCAAAACAAATCTCATATGTCATTGGAAAAATATTCCAATAATTAAATACAAAACCAATAGTCCCCTGCTTTTTTCTTTAGACTTTAGTTGTATGGAAAACATAAGCCAAGGTCGTATCACAAGGTATGGACCCTCAAGGAATATGAAATGCAATTTAATTTCATATAACAATATAAAATGAGAAATTTTAAATGTTTGAGATCCACAACTAGTTTGTCCACTTCCTCCAATCTTCACTTCTCAAGATATAGAACACCAAATACAAATCTAACAAAAACCCATTTTCGATCTTGACAAGCTAAAGGTAAGCATACTCTTTTATTCTACGAATAAGAATCAAGTAAACCAAAATAAAATTACGAATGCAAATGATGCAAACAACTCATAAAGGAGCATGCAAGTTGTGCCATAAAAATTAAGAAACTACTAGGAGGATCCATGAGCAAAGTTGTAAGGGGTGGAATATACCTTAGAAAAACTATAGGGGAGGGTTTATATGTGTTTGCATGCCAAAAAGTTGGTGAATAAGGCTATACATATCCACCAAAACCATGAAGTAAATATTTATGTCTTCAAACGTGGATGCAAATTAGGAAACCCTAGGCTAAATAAGAGGTCATAGGAGGGTTCATTAAGCATAGAGAAGTAGTTTGATTGAGGCCAAAAAAATCTAACAAGTAAATATCTCAAATATGAAATCCAAATTATACTTGGAGAAACATGAGGAGGTAAGAGACCTTAGTTAGGAATGAGAGAGGAAAATTATTCTCTTCTAAAAACCTCACATAATCGAAAATGCACATATATTCAACTTGAACGAGAGGCACCACTCAAAAAATTATTGATACTGAGAGGGGGGTGAATCAATATCAAGTACAATTTAAAACCTTTTTCAACTTATACTTAAACCATTCAACTATATCCAATGAGCAATGAAAAATAGTATAAGAGTTACACCAATACACCACAATACACC
>SNQJ01S0241470.1:0-13467 GCA_010110895.2 Picea sitchensis
ACAACACTTGTCTCAAGGGGAGGGGCATGTTAAGCCCTAAATAGTGGCACAATACCCCTTAATTGGGGCATATTACATTAGTAATGTTATTTTATTTATGTTGTCTTGGGTCCATTAGTTGTAAGTGTACCTCCTAGTCTCCTATATATACCAAGGAGACATTTTCATTTGGAATCATCTTGTATTTGGAAATTTACGTGGTGTATAAGGAGGTTTCCCCCTCGAAGAGGCTTATTATTTAAAATTCTCTCTTTTTCAAGGCGTTGAGTACTTATTCTGATGTTTTTTCTATGTTATCTTGATTTTTGGTTCTTAATTGAGTTTTTCCACTTTGTTAGTCTCTGATACAGTTTAACCCCGTATCTAGTCGTCCCCCTGACACTAGATATAGTTTTACGGTTGTTGCCAATCATCCCTCAACACCCCAACCAAGGGCAGTCTTGAGTCCCACAACATCTTGAAATCGTTCGTGTTCCTCGTTAGTACCTGATACCATCTATTACTTAGTGGATTTCAAGAAGCCCTTTTCTTCTTGACATCACGTCTCCCTTCATGTTGACATCAACATAGTTTCCACAAGGGAGACAATATCTTGACTCTCATTAACTTTTCAATGAGGATTCTCGAATGAAATGGAGATAATCATCATTTCTTTCTAATTCCATTGACCCCCATAACATTCAAATTCAAACAAATCTCATGTTACGGTGGGTCTTACTATGCGGCCATTGCAGTTGTTTCATACTAGCTGAATACCTCTGAAGTTGATTGGTCGTCAATGCCTACGAGTCATCGACACTTCTTACAGTCATCCATTACTCACTTCAAATCCAGTTCACCAGTCAGAATTGCCATTTGTCATTATCAACCGCCCCCAAGGGTGTTGCAGTTATCTACATCAAAACCCATCATCAATTACATTCCCACATTTGTGTTTCATGACACGAGCATGGGGCATGCCTGCCTCATTTGTATACAGATTTTATTTTTGTTTCTTCCTAAAGAAAGGTTTGGTTCCCACCATTTTCCCTCTCCCTCACGTGGATCGCTCTTGCAGATCCTCTCTTCACTCTTTCTTACAATGGCATTCTCAGCAAAAGAAAAATTGATGTATTTCGGCTATACATATTCTCCTAACCTCACACATAAGGGGGCATCTGTTACAACTGAAAAATCGTCCACAACATTGCACACAATGGTTGAAGAAAGACATCAATTCTAGCAGTAATTAGTACATCCACAACATCAAAATCCATCAAAAAGGCACAAAACTATACACTTGGTTCAAAAATTAAAGTGCGCAAATTCACCAAAGGAAGCACGTGCACAGTGCGCAGAATGCGCAGGCTAACACAACCCTCAATGCACACTATGTGCAAGATGCGCGACTATCGACGAAAAAATACGCGCACTTCTCATGAACTGTGCATTTATGAATCTTGTCGGCCTCTCAACCACTTCTAGTCTGACCCCCAACACGATTTGACACTCAGATAAGAGCGAAATCTAGCTTGGAGGCTGGTCAAGGGATAAGAAGTGCCCTAAAAGGCTCCTTGTTCACACTATGAACTAGTTGTATCTTGCCATGAATGAACACTATAAATATGTGCCATGGGTGTGCTAGAAAAGTAAAAACTTCAAGGTATTGTTATGCTACAAGAATTCTTATTAGAAAATCCTCTTTTCTTTTTGAATCATTCAAGCACTATAGCAAGGGCTAGTCCACTCACCTCTTGAGAGGATTGGGATTGTATTTCTTCACCATTTTTACTTTCCATTTCATGAAGAGAAGAGCTCTCTATTAGGGAACTCAAGAGCCCTCCCAAGGAGGAAGAGGGGATTCATAAGTCACTTCGTTTCTCTACGGTGTTATCCTATCAATATATTGATCCATTGGTAGCTATATGATGGTCATTTTTTGTTTTACATGGTTCTAATTCTTTCAAACTTCTCTAACATTTATTTCTTTTTCTTTTTATTTCCTTGTTTCATGTGTATTTGGTTATCTAATCAACTCACAAACCTCTTTCTTGTTTAGCTGACTTAACTAAGCAGGTAAGTGTTATGTTTTTTCTCACCCATGTGAAAAACCCAACACAACACAACAAGAAGATAGTTAAACAAAACTTAATTAATACATATGTTTGTTATAGAAGTTTGACATTTAACACATAGTCCATGGTGAAAGAACACATTTAACCTTATGCATGCAAAAAGAGTAAAAGAAAAAAATTAATTTATAAGATAGTTAAAAAAAACTTAATTAATACATATGTTTGCTATGGAAGTTTGACATTTAACACACAACCCATGGTGCAAGAACACATTTAACTTTATGCAAAAAAAAATGGATGGATGGTAAATTCAATCAAACAATGGAATACATGCAGTGCCACTTTTACTCGTTCAATTTAGTTAGGAAATGCCACTTTTTGTCAATTTAATGATATTTTAACATAATCAATCAATGCAATGAGATTTTTCTCAAAATATTCAAACATATTTTTGAAATAAAAGCATACCCTTAGAAGAAGATACAATGGTTTTCCAAGAATTGATAAGTCAAAGTCAATCCAAGGATTTTCATGTGAATTGAATATTTTTCCAGTCTAAGTGGAAAAGTTTGTTTGAAGACGATACCATTTAACACTTGGTCCATGATATAAGAACACATTTAACAAACATATTTTTGAAATAAAAGCATACCCTTAGAAGAAGATACAATGGTTTTTCAAGAATTGATAAGTCAAAGTCAATCCAAGGATTTTCATGTGAATTGAATATTTTTCCTAGTCTAAGTGGAAAAGTTTGGTTGAAGACGATACCATTTAACACTTGGTCCATGATATAAGAACACATTTAAATTTATGAGAAGATAGCTAAAAATTACTTAATTAATACATATGTTTGCTATGGAGCTTTGACATTTAACACATAGTCGATGGTGCAAAAACACATTTAACCTTATGCAAAAAGAGTAAAAGAAAAAACTTAATTTATAAGATAGTTAAAAAAACTTAATTAATACATATGTTTGTTAAGAAAGTTTGACAATAACACACAACCCATGGTGCAAGAACACATTTAACCTTACGCAAAAAGTGGATGGATGGTAAAATCAATCAAACAATGGAGTGCATGCATTGCCACTTTTAGTCATTCAATTTAGTTAGGAAATGCCACTTTTAGTCAATTTAATGATATTTTAACATAATCAATCAATGCAATGAGATTTTTCTCAAAATATTCGAATACATTTTTGAAAAAAATGCATACCCTTCAAAGAAGATACAATGGTTTTTCAAGAACTGATAAGTCAAAGTCAATCTAAGGCTTTCCATCGATTCCTTTGTATCCTCGAGGTCCAAAATCCTGCACACTCAGGAAAACTGAGTCAATAGCACATGTCTATGTCAATGCAGCAAAATGACATGTCATCAATCCATAATGCTTCATAATCATAATCAACTGCCTAATAGTATAATAATTTGGATCACTTGCAAGCAAGTTTCCTCAAAGAATAAGTTCACTTAGTGCGCGCAAGAGGGGGATGTTACATACACCCCCTCTTGATCTAAACTTTGTCTTGAATTTTCACAGTATATAAGTGCCAAAATAATGTGTATCACAGTGTCAAAAGTCTATCTATCAAACAAAAATGGAAACTGTTGGCGCATATCATACGTGTCCTCCCAGGTCGCCCAATGCAGACTATAGTTGTCCCACTAGACCTTGAATTGATCTATTGTTCGATGTCATAGTTGTCGAATGCAATGATCCAGGATGCAGATTGGCTCAGCCATGAGTGCACCCTCATCCAACACCTGCAAAGTGCTCAAGTCAAAACATATGTAGGATCACTAATCATAATGTCTCAAAAGAGACGTGAAATACACCGTGCATATGCCTCAAGAATCAGGCAAGGCTAGTCAACAGGCCACGGGCCTCTCCTTTCCACTATCTCGTAGGATCCCATGAACCTAGGAGATATTTTAGCCCCTTTCCAANATGCAGTTTCAGCTGCAAAAAAAAAATTGATCACCACATCGTAACTATGGTCGGCACGACACGCATTGACATAACTCTTTTGTCGATCCTGCACTTCCTTGATCCTTTGTCTTATAGTTTTCATTTACTCTTCTAGTTCTTGGATCGCTTCCGGTCCCACCAAGACCCTATCCTCAAGACAATCCCAACTCAAAGGCATCTGACATGGTCGCCCATAAATAAACTCGAAAGGTGCCATCTTAATTGCGCTTTGGTAACTGTTGTTATAAACGAATTCTACCAGTGGAAAGAATTCTTCACAACACTCATGTTGGTCCATCACGTACATGCGCAACATGTATTCCAAGACTTGGTTTGCTCATTCGGTATGCATCTCTGTCTACGGGTGATACGCAATACTAAAGTTAAGTTGGTTTCCCAAGGCCTTTTGGAAACTAGTCGAAATTCGTCCAGTAAACATCAATCCTCGATCGGATATAATCCTCTTAGGCATGCCATGTAGCCTCACAATATCATTGATGAAAACTCTAGCTATGTCTAGTGCCTGATACATCATATGCACAGGAAAAAATGAGCACTCTTTGTCAGAGTGTCAACTACCACAAAAATCAAGTCGTGTCTCCTTGTCATTGGTGGCAATCCAACAATGAAATCCATCTAAATAACCTCTCATTTCGATTCTAGAATAGCATGTGGTTGTAGAAATATTATTGGATGTCTAGGTTCAACCTTTACCTGCTGACATTCTAGACATCTGGCCACATAGTTAACTATGTCTTCCTTCATTCCCTTCCATAAGAATAAGGTCTTAAGGTCCACCCTCATCTTCGTGACTCTTGGGGGATTCATGTACACTTCTCTATGATCCTCATTTAGGATCAAAATCCTCAACTTGTCATTCGGTGGTGCATAAATCCGATTTTTAAACCTCAATAGTCCATCATCATCAAACTTAAATCCTTCAAATATTGGTACCATCATTGAGTTTTGTCCGATAAAATCCTTGACCTCCTTGTATCAGTCATCGTCGCACTGTAAAGTTAGGATTTTTTCACGTAGACTTGTCTGAAGAGGCAACACCGAAAAGATGCATGGTCTCTGACTCAATGCATCTGCCACTCGCTTCATTGTTCCCTTTATGTAATTAATCTCAAAATCATACTCGCTAAGCAATTCTGACCAACACCGTTGTCGCGTGTTCAGGTCGCCTTGAGTAAAGATGTGTTGTAGTCCACAGTGGTCCGTATTTAGTTTAATTTTTTGTCCAAAAAGGTAGTGTCTCCAAACCTTCAAGGCATATACAATGGCTAACAACTCCAAATCGTGCGTCACATAGTTCCCCTCATGCCTACTCAGTTTCCTCAATATGTAAGCGATCGCTCGATTGTCTTGCATCAAGACTCTGCCTAAACCTTTCTTGGATGTGTCAGTGTATACCAAGAAGTTTTTTTCCATGTCAGGGTCCTTTAGTATCAGTGCTATTTTCAACAGCTCCTTGAGCCTCTGAAATGCTTCCACGCATTTCTCGGTCCCAACAAACTTCTTGTTCTTCTTCTGCAATTATGTGATCGCATTTGCTATCTACGAAAATCCCTCGACGAACCTTCGATAGTACCCTACTAAACCCATGAAGCTACGCACTTCTATGACATTCGTTGGTGCAGGACATTCCATAATAGCCTCGAACTTTGTTGGATCCACGACGATACCTTCGCCAGATATGACATGCCCTAAGTAGTGAATCCTCGAATGACAAAACGAGCATTTGGACAATATTCCGAAATAATTTTTTCTCTCACAGACACTGTAGTACCAAGTGCAAGTTCTCATCATGCTCCTCCATTGTCTGAGAGTAAATAAAAATATCATCTATGAATATTTGGACGAACTTGTCCAAGTACTCGTGGAACACCCCATTCATCAAACTCATAAATACCCCTGGGGATTTTGTCAATCCCAACAGTAAAATTGTAAACTCGTAATGTCCCAACCTCGTCTTAAAGGCAGTCTTAGGGTGTCATCCTCCTTGATCCTTAACTAGCGATACCCTGATCACAAATCAATATTTGAGAACACTGTCGCACACTTCATCTGATCGAACAGATCCTCAATCCTTGGCAGTAGATATTGATTCTTGATCATCACCTTGTTCAATGATGCTAGTCATTGAAGAGACTCCATGACCCATCCTTCTTTCATAAAATAATAGGCGCACCCCACAGTGACCCACTCAGACGTATAAGTCTTAGGTCCATCGACTCCTTTAGTTGCATTCTCCACTCCTGTAGCTCTAGGGTCAACATCCGATAAGGTGTTTTGGATATCGATTCAGTCCCCGGTTTTAGGTCTATGGTAAAATCCAATTCCCTCTTCGGAGGCATCCCAAGTAACTCCTCTGGGAAGACATCTGCAAACTCTCTCACCACCGGTAGGCGTTCTAGATATTCTGCTACTACCTTCTCATTTAACACAAGGATCACATAAAGTTAACATCCCACGCACATAATCTTCCGTAGCTGCAAGGAAGAGATGAACCTCAGGGAAACTCCCTGGTTCCTTCCTACAATCATGTGTCTCTATCCTTCATCATTGACCGAGCTCAACCATTTCATCTTACAGTTGAGTATCACCTCATGTGATTCCAACCAATCCATACCAATCACGACGTCATGAGATCTTAAGATCGTGACGTACAAGTTGGCCCTGGTGACAAACTCTCCTAGGTTAAGGGCATAGCCCGTAACCTTTCCTAACCTTCTGTTTGGCTCCCAAAGCCATCTCTACAATGCTAAACTCAACCTGTTCGATTTCCTTTACCTTAATCCTTTTTAGCATTGCACCAAAGACGAGACTCTTGGCAGCACCGAGATCTATCAATCTAAGGGTTTGGTCAGCGATGGTACCTGATGTCTCAAGCATAGTCAACTGGTGTTATTCCTGGCGGTATTTCACCACTGCATGAATTTGATGGGCCTTGCCCAAAACTCCCACGTTAGTGGGCCCGGCTGATCCCGATGGCCCGGCTGATCCCGATGCTTCGACCCTTTCCTCTAGGCAATAATGTTGGTAAGGTGACTCCCCACAATCCAACACACCTTCTTCGGTCCAATAATCTGGGTACCCGAAGTAGAAGCTGAATTCTAACAATAAGGCCAAACTCTAACTTCTTGACCTTAATTTTATGGGTAAATTGGTGCAGAGAATATCGAAGAAGCTCCAAACGGGCGTCATACTCGGGCACTGTGTGACTTCCTTGTCGCAAGGCCTCGGACTCGTTGAGCTAACACTCAACGAATTCCTTGGAAAGATACCTCTCCTGGAATCGTTCCTCGAATAATTCCAATGACACGTCGTCGATGACCATCTTCAAAAGTGGCAGGAGTGTCTTATGCCATAGAAGAGAGCTCCCCTTCAGTTGAAACACCACTATGTGGATCTTCATGCTGGAGGTCATAATCACGAACTGTGAAGTACAACGCCTTTCTCTACAACCATGCCTTGACAACACAGCCGTCCACGACACTTGTGGACTCAAGATTTCAACTCTCTCGAGTTTTCGATGGATGCTAACGGTACTAGCTAGGGTGCACTATGGACCCTCAGGGGTACAGGTGCCCTGGCTTCATCTCAGTACTGATGGTGAATCAAGGCCCTTTGACATTACCTTGAAAGGCCTTCTCAGACCATCATCATCCCTTAAAAAAAGAGAATCTATCCCAAGGACTTGTTCTTCCCCTTGGGGGTTCAACTCCGAGGGCGCGACACTTTTGGAGGCATCACACCTTCGTCCACGAGACCCACCATGAACATCTGTGGCATCCTCTATTCAACATAACCACAAGAACACGCTAAAGTTTTTAGTTAGCGCTAGGTCAACTCAAGGGTTTACTGTAGTGGAAACATGGTGATCCACAATCGCAGGGTTTAACTCACTCTGGTACCATATGTGATGACCCCATCGTGATGACTACCAACGAAGCAGAAAGTGCATTTTTTTTTTTATGCATTTGGGAAAACATGAAGACAACTATGATTATAGCTAAACAACACATCTGACGGTGACCACTATGCCTGCAGAACAAGCAACAAACCACTATGACTCCATGCACTAGCCTAAGAGAAACTGGCCGACAAAACACATGAAGATTCCTTTCAAATAAAAATCTCAAGTTACTACCCTACTTTGCCAACAACCCAACCATTATCGGTTAAGCAAGATGTCGAAGAGCGAAGGATTGAACTATTATCAAGTTACTAGGGTCATAAAAGTTATCATAAGGTGAAATGAGTTAGGCACAAAGCCACATCAAGATTGTTGATTAACAATACCCATTGTCCAATAAAATGAGTGATCTACTTATCTACATTGCTTATAAAATAACGCCTTGTTGTCCAAATTAACATGTCTAATTAATGAATTAACAATAAATATAAGCATTGTCTCAATAACTGAGGGAGTCAAATGTGTCGCTGGTATGTAATTAACAATATCAACAAGTATAAATTAACAAAGAAACAATAATAACAAGTCTAAATAAACAATATGTTCAACATATAACAATATTACATTAGCAATGATATTACAATAGCGACAATATTAACAAGATTAGCAACATATAACAAGTTCACAATGTCAACAACATTAACCATATTAACAAGAATAACCATATATCACAATACTACACATCAACAATATTAACGAATTTAATCAAGACTAAAATAACAATAACTGCAATACCTAAAAATCGTCGTTTCAACAAAGTTATTCAAATGCATAGCTAGCAAGCTAATAGTTGTCACTAGGGGTTACTGTGTTTCCTGAAAGGATGCCAACCATCCATAAAACCATGTTCGTTGTCATACCCGATAAATGCATGATCGTTGTTCATTAAATACTGTGCAAGGAAATCTCGTTGTCAACCTTGAAGGATATCTATTAAAAGTCACTATCAATGATATGCTAACCATCAATAATCATTTAGGAATTTGTAGTGTAGACATCGTTTTACTCAATGGATTGTGGCAAATTCCTTTAAAAAAATTATAAAAATCGATGAGAAGAAGGATTCAAATTGCATCATTCAAGGGTGAAATGTGTTGAGTTTAGAGTAAGAACACACACACATTAAAATTCCCCCAACATACATTAAAAATGTAACAATCAAATGCGCCCAAACACACAACAAACCACCTCTAAAGGCATGGCATGGGCACTACCTAAGGGTTACGTAAATCTCAGAGCGAGCACACAAAAATCGTGGATTAGATAACTCCATAAATCATTGTCTCTACAATACCGCTTCATTGTCTCAAGTTACTAAATCTCCTTGTGATTAATGTCAATCCACGCTCTCTATGACGTTCATAAATCCTAGCTTCCTCCCTGATAGATTCTCACCCCTAAGCGAATGTTTTCCAGTAAAATGACGGGTTTGCACAAACGAAGGACTTGCTGGACAAGTCATGCCTTCAACATTTGAAGAAGGTGGTTGATATAGGATAGTCTGGAGGCAGAATCCCAAAGAAAATGGCACTCTTTAGCTGCACTGATATTTTATACTTTGTAGCAACTGCTTCATCAATTTGGTTGGAGTGACATTCCATAGCCTGGGCAATAATTCTCAATACAAATTATCTTGATGTTGAATAGACAACTTTGAAATACCATTAAATAGTTTAGGAGAAAAATTCATCTTCTCCTCCATAGGCAAGCAATCGAATCCATCTCAATGTAAACAATTGATAAGTTCTTAACCATTGGTGAATCAACACTCTGATATAACTTCCATAATTCCCATACGGGTAAGGGAATTGTTGACTGGTCCTTCACTCGCCTGATTATGTGAGTTAACATCTCCATTACCTTTTTTTCTGGTGGATGGGATAGAAGAATATAGAGAGGAAATTGTGTAAGGAAGGAGCTGGGAAAGGAATGCTTCCAACTTGGATTCATTAGTGTGTTCTAATCGTATTAACACAAGCTCTAGCGTGGCTTCTCTCTCCTTCTTGTTTGCAATTTTAGACATTTTTTTTTGTGCTCGGTTGTCGTCTCCTCTGTGAGATAATAAAAATCCTTTTTTAGGCAAATCTCCGGGTTATGATAAATTCACAATTTGTTGGGTATTCAAGGACCGTTAAATCTACACAAACCATGTCTTGTAATCAAGAAATCAACAATATCATAAAAAAATGAAAATTGCTAACATAAATCAATACAAGGATATAATGCCATCTTTGAATCGGTATCAATAAATTTATTGCGTATAAGTTCATTGTAGCAGAAATTCGATGGCTATCATTAATATGATATTGTTGTACATAAATGGTGATGATGTTTCCAATATCGAAGAATTTATTGTCATACCCAACACAAGAAATAAGTCGTTGTCCAACACAGAGCAAACTCAGAAAAAATGAAACACATTCCAAGGTGATCAACGTAGAGCAACAGGATGTAAGTGTAACTGAAATAATTTGACGAGTGTATAGGAAAACGTAGAGAAAAGGAGGGTAATAAAATGCAGAGATAAATACGGTGAAACATAGTCAAAATGTTGAGTTAACATCTAGTTCGTTGTCAATAAAATGTAGGGAAAACTCTGTCAAAGAAGGGTAAATTAATATTAAAAAATGTAAAAACCAAGGGTAAATTCGTAGGGTAAACTCCACCATTAAAAGTAATAATTGCAGAAGAAAATCGTAGTGGAATGTATTGAAACACGACCCATAGAAAAACATGAACGTGGTCATTAAAATTGCAGAGAACTAAGATGAATCAATACACCAAGGTTTCAATCACAAGAATGTGCAATGATCATCAATCATCTAATAACAATCAATAGGGGTAGGCAACTGGGCAACACATCCTTCGCTCATCATCCATGCACAGAAAAGCAGGGCATTAGGATCTATAGGTCTATTAGCACCGAAGTGATGACTGTCGATCCTGATCCTAGCCAACTGCTTAGGCGTGGACTAATGAGTTAGGGACGAGGGAAAAGTAAAAAGCGCAAACTCATCACAAATCAGTAAAACCAACCAAACAGTCACACCATGTAGGGATCAAAAGCCAAGGGAATCAATTGAAGCAACAAGCTTAAGGTTATGGGTAAATTAAGTTTTCAATTAATATGATAAGTCAAATCTTTCCGTTACCCAATTAAAAGTACAGGAATGAGCGTGTAAGTAAATAATAATCTTCCATGAGAATAAAATAGAACAAGCATACCATAGCCCAAGTTGCTTGCTCCGAGTCATTGTCCTGCGCGCTCCATGCAGCTTCTGCTTGCCGACCGATGAGACTTCACTGGTACCTCCCAACCAACACTAGGGGTACTCTTCTTCCCCCTTAGCCCCCTGAGCCGCAAAGGGGCCACGCACACTTAACAAGAGATCAGTTAGCTCCCAGCTCGCTTCGCAAGGCTGAGCTACCACTCCTCACTGAGCTGGGTATCCCAAATCCCACAAGCTAAGTCAGTCAAGTCTAAAATTATGCAATGTAATGTTACACATAACAGAAGAGATCCATCATCCTTCTCCTCCCTCTATTATATAGAGTTTCGAAGTCCTTTACTTTCCCAAATTCCCATTTAATTTATTTTTCAACAATTTAATTCATAAAATCCTTCCTGTACATGTGTCGCCCATTCCCTTCATTGTACCATAATTTAATTTAATTAATTAATTAATTACTCCTATTTCCCTCACCCACCTAAAAGAACTCCTAGAATCGCTCCTAGGTGTCCCCATATTCCCTTGCAAGTTTTAATGAATTTCCCCTTACTAATTTACTAGTTAAGTTTAATTTAGAAAGTTCTTAAATGCTAGATACCTTACTAGGTTAGACTTTCTGTTTTTTCCCTTGGGTTTCCCCTTTCTTTTTATGTTCCGTTTTTTCCTAGTTTCCTAATTCTTTTAAATTCCCTCTTTCCCTTTTTATTTAAAACTCAAATTGGCAAGTGTAGAAAATTAACCCTTTTCCCCCCTTTCCTTTTTAATAAATAAAATTTGATTAGCATAAGTGATAAAACAATTATTTCCCCCTTTTTAAATTTTATCCCCCAAAAGATTTTTACAAATTAAAATAATTACTTACCCCCTTCTCGACACATGATTAATGATGATTATCATTATTATTTATTTATTTTTATTTTTATTTTTACATAAATATTTTTCTTTTACCGCAAGTTTCACCTAGACCTAGATTTTAATTTTCGAGACTGGGTGACATTTTATTAGGGAAATGGTTTTAAATTTTTCTTATCACGTTATTCATCCTAAGGCCATATATTTTTATCCATTTATTAATTAACAACGCGACATGCCCTTCAGGATGCACTAGGTGCTCCAAGGGTGCCACTCGCCTCATTTTGTTTCCCTTCTGCGACGTGCCCTTCAGGACACACTACGTGCTCCAAGGGTGTCAATCGCTTCATTATGTTTCCCTTGCGTGACATGCCCTTCAAGACGCACTGCGTACTCCAAGGGTGCCACTCACCTCATTTTTTTTCCCTTGCATGACGTGCCCTTCAGGATGAACTACGTGCTCCAAGGGTGCCACTCGCCTCTTGACTGACTTGGTAGACATCAAAAACCTCTGGAGTCAATACTCCACTAGGTGATCTTGTGGGAGACTAAGGGCCTCTAAGGAATAAGGCCCCTGGTTTATTGCGCGCCCCTTAGAATCATCATGAGCGACTATCACAGTCGGTCCTCACGACATTGTGGATCTTCTCGAACTAGGTAGTCGTTAACCTACAGTTCGAGCCACGGTGGGAGTGCTATTAGTTTTTGGTAGGGCTACTGTCCACACCTCTCCCTCAACGTCTCTAGTAGTTTTGCGTGACCCCTCTATTGCACATGTGAGTCTGGTCGACAAGCTATCGTCGGCCTACATCAACAACGAATCATGTCAGAAATATATCCATAATCATATCATCTAATCAGATGCACAAATGTCATATATACAACAATCAAACCCCAATAGTCCACTCCCTTACTCGATCCAGAGTCCAAGGGGTTCCATCGATGCCTTTGCATTGTCGAAGTCCAAAATCTTGCACACTCAGGAAAACTGAGTCAATAGCACCTGTCTATGTCAATGCAGCAAAATAACATGTCATCAGTCCATAATGCCTCATAATCATAATCAACAGCCTAATAGTATAATAATTTGGATCACTTGCAAGCAAGTGTCCTCAAAAAATAAGTTCACTCAGTACGTGCAAGAGCAGGATGTTACATTTTCCATTCTATGTTGATATTCATTCTAAAAATAAATTGAACTTATTTATTTTTGTTCCATTTGGATTTATGAATGTAACACTATTCTATATTGATATTTATTATGAACATAAATTGGACATATTTTTGTCCCTTGTGAATTTATGGATGTAGAGAATAATATGTGCATTAATGTGTTTTGCTCCTTTGAGTTTCAATTTTATATGGAAAACAAAT
>SNQJ01S0241472.1:0-13466 GCA_010110895.2 Picea sitchensis
CGACAACTAAGAGAACTCATATCCACTGTCACCTTAGATAGGTATTCCCCTCACTTTAGAGATGAAGTAATCACCTCAAGGGGGGAATCCTGGTGATCCTAGAGGAAATGAGATGGAAGATGAAGAGATGAAGAAGCATCCCCATATAGGTCAATGATGGGAGGTAAAAAAAGGCCTGAAAAGAGTCTCGTAGATGGTGGAAGATGTACCAAAATATAGAAGACATGCCAATAAGTGATTGTACATGCCCGAGACACAAGGAAAACAAAGATACAAGCCCAATAATGTGTTGGACAAGCAAGTTAACTTGTTGTCCCTAATTGCAACAAAAAACAATGATATATATCAGAAACAAAGGATACTAAGAGCTGTAAATAAAGTTGCTAAAATCCCAGTTAAGGATGAAAGAGACAAGTTAGCAATGACTAGTTTAACTCAAGTATTGATACATGAAACTTTAGCAACAAGATAAGGTTGTCACAAACAAGTACTGCAAAGATAATTATCATCCTTATGGCTATAAAACATAAGTTGTTAAAAAAAGGAAATCAACCATCAAAACTTTCCAAAAATCCACTTAAAAGGTGCGTCGAGATTGATTGATTAGGGGGGAAAACTTCTAGCGATTTCTAACGGTTGGTCAGTGAGTTATTAAGAGAATTATTTTAGGGTTTTTGTAGCCCTAATTACTATAGATTAAATTTTATAACAACAGAAAGAATCACTTAGCAAAACGAGACACCCTAGTGGCTTAACCAAGCATATAAAGCATATAATTGATTCCAATTTAGACAATCTCAAAATCTCGAGTTTTCATGTTAACCAATGCAATTAGATTAGTACCTTTAGCTATTGGGTTATGGAGTAAAAATAAAAAATGATCTAGCAATGCTCTCCCCTTGGAGGTGTAATCCCTTTTACTCCCCAAGGCAAGCAAGGCTAGCTAGGAAGTATTAGGACGGTGTAAACCCTTTTACTTCTCCTAGTAAAATCTTATGCAATAAATTATTCCAAGAAAAAAATGATGGATATGGTGGGGTTCTAAGCCCTTATACTCCTGGAGAAGTCTAGAAAATCACACTTTTCACCAAGAAATGAAGCAACAATAAGATAGATTCCTTACCTAGTCCAAGCAACAATGAGATAAACCTCCTTTTACCAAGATTAATCTACCACAAATGCAAGAGAATAGATCTAAGAGATGTAAATCACTACTTCTTCCACCAATAAAACAAATAAACCATAACAAGAGAACAAGAGAGAAAGATTTCCCAAAGAGGGTGAAAAATTTAGCTAGTATTCTTCTCACAATGCTAGAGTTATATCCAAAATGAAATAGAGATGATCTCTATTTATACAAATACTCTAAACATAGTTTGTCCACAAAACTTAGGGTAAATGACAAGAAAAGAGGTCAACAACCCTTATCTTTCCCCTTTACAAAAATAATATTATTTAATTCATCCTTTCCACATAAAGGAAACCATAAAAACATGATGTCACCCCCTTCTTCGACAACATTTGACACTTTTGGTCAAGTCTTTGAGTTGGAGAAGGGAACGCTAGGCCTCCAAATGCCAATGGTCTTCAGTAAATTCCTTTCTTCTATGATCCAAGGGTTATTTCCTCCAAAATATGCCAAGTGTCCTCAATCACCACCAAACCCTAGCCCTAATGTGTCGTCAAGCCCTCAAAGGTGATGTTTTGGCCTCCTTAGGGAAGTCGTTTGGGTGGTAGGGGCTAGGTGAAGTCCTCCATGATGTATTCTAGGCCTCCAAAGGTATGTCTTGATAATCCAACATGTGGGCCTTGGTATCCAACCCATGGGATTCAAGCCCCATGGAAGCCCAAGCTAGGCTTGTTCTTCCAAAAATTTCCACAAGCTAGGTCCTGCAAATACAAATGGATACACCCTCTAAGGATCTCAAGTAAAATGCATCATGATGAGTAAATAAAATCAATAAAAGAGACATATAAGCATGTACATCCAAACCACCTCATCAAAATAAAGAAATGCTCAAAGACCCTATGCAATTTGCCAAGTTTAGCTATGGGAGGGTTGGAAAAATGACCTAATGGGTGAATCATACCTCAATTTTAGGGGTGTTTCCCAAGAAGACCTCTTTCTAAGTCACGTGGATGAGGTGTCATGGATGGGGGGAATACTTTTGGGCATGGGGTTCATGACACAAAAGGGGTTGTAGTGTCTAACTTATGGGTTCCTTTGTAGAGGATGCGATGCACCTTCGTTTTCAATGCAACATTTTTCCAAGCACATTTATTGCCTTTTATTCTTTTAGGATGTTTGCATGTTGAAGCCAAGGTGGGGCTTCTACCTAAGCATGAAAAAATATTCCCACCTTGAATCTACCTTGGTCACATCATGCTTCCCCAAGTTGAAAACATGTGTGGGGCTTCTACCTAAGAAATAAAAACAGTGCCCACACATGCTCCACCCTGGTTGGTATTTTGTTATTAGTTATACTTTTACGAGTCCTATCGGTTTCTTATGAAGGAAATTTCGTTGTCCTCAAGATCCATGGGAGAGAATCTATAAGGTTAATGGTTTGGATTTTATATTTTTCCAGCTACAAGCCTCTGGGCCTTCATCCCCTTCTACCCATGAAATGAGGGACAACCCCTTCTTGGGTCAGTACACCCGAAAATCCAAAAAGATAAGGAGATGAGGGGATGAAGTGTGGAAAGTGACAAATATGGTCGGGAAAGACACAATGAATCATCAAGAGGACCTCCCAATAAAAAACCTATCCAAAATGGTGACCCACATACTAGGGCGCAATGTCAACCACCAAAGTGAAATAGAGAAAAGAGCATAATGTCCAAGCAAACATTACATAATCAAAAGTAGTAATAGATGCCAAAAATTCAAATGCCTCAAATATTGAAATGACACTCACCATAATAATTATCTTTTACCTCATGGATCAATACCTAATGTCTTCCAAAGGTCAACTAATGTGGTGGATATAGTTGTGATGATCCTGAAGCTATGGTGGTAAGGCGGGTCTCTATATGTGCAAGCAGACACTGTTGGTCAAGATATCTCTCGGTACTCCATGCCTACAACCTGAGGGCCTTAAGACATCATCTCCTTAGTTATACCTAGGAGTTGGGGATAACATCTAGCTCCTACTAGGGGGCATGCACTCATAGTAGAGTGCATGAGAACCACAACATATCTTGGTGGACCCGTGCCTACACTTAAACATAACACTGTAAAATTCAGGGTGGTTCTATCACCCTTTTTCCATATATATCAAAATAAAAAATGAAAACTAATAAAAAAAATAAAATTTTAGCATTTTTTCAAAAAAATTTAAACTAAAAATGAAATCAATATGAAAGTAGAGAAAAATGAAATATGAAATGCATCTAAACTATCATGTGAAATCAATATGCAAATGCAAGGAAAGAAAGATGACCTACTTACTTGCCTGGGGCCTGAGCCCTAAAGAAGTCAACTGCCACCTTGGAAATATTGTTTGAGGAGGGATCCATTCACCAGTTGTGGAATCCTCCTCCCTTCTCTTGTGGAAAAATAAAAATATTCAGGCCCATATATTTTCTCTATTTTGTAGGGACCCAACCAAAGACTGTCAAACTTTTGATGCATTCTAGGTTTTTCTCTCCTCTTGTCCCACATTAAGACCTGGTCCCCTTTCTTAAAATATATTTCCCTTTCCCTACAATCAAAATTCCCCTTCACCTTTCCTTGGTTCTTTTCCATTTGATCAAAGGCCATTATTCAAGTTTCGTCTAATTCCATGAGTTGTTCAATTCCCCCTTGTAATGCTTCTTTATCTGTGGCAAATTGTTGGGCTATTTGCAATAATGGAATCTAGAGGTTTATAGGTAGGCATGCTTCTAACTCACAGAATAAATTAAAAGGGGTTTTCTCGGTGGAGGTATTAGTAGTTGTGCAGTCTACCCACAAGGCATACTTAATATTTCTATCCCAACTTTTATTGTTTTCCTCGATAATTTTATTTACAATTTTCATGATGTTTTTGTTGTTGGATTCAACCAATCCGTTTCCATGAGGATAATAATTTGAGGAGTGTGATAAAACGATCCCATACTTAAAACATAACTCATTGAGCGCCATTGAGCTAAATTATTTGGCGTTATATGTGGTTATTTTGGCAAGAACACCAAATCTAGTGATAATTGTTTCCTTAAGGAACTTCATCACAACCTCTTTTGTTTCTTTCTTTGTTGGGATAGCTTCCACCCATTTGGTGAAGTAGTCAGTGGTTGTCAAAACCATTGATATCCATTACTAGAGTTGTCCTTGAACTCACCAATGAAATCCAATCCCCGTTGTTGAGGGGGTGCTTCTATGACGACTAACTTAAGGGGAAGGGCAGGGAGGCATTGTTTGCTGACAAAGAATTGGCACGATTGACATGATTTGATGTATCAATGTGTGTTGGAGAAAATAGCGGGCCAATAATATCCTTCCATTAAAATATTATGGGCAGTAGTGCAAGCTACAAAATGGCCTCCACAATACCCTGAATGAAGGTCATCCATTAACTTGTCAACTTCTTTCTTATTCACACACACTAGGATCACCCCATCAAGGTTCCTCCACCCGAGACCATCTTCTATTAAGAAATAATTCATAGCTTTGAGCTATAGGGCTCTCCTTTTGTGATCTACCAAATGATCGGGTAAAGTGAGGTTCTTCAAGTAATAAATGATATCTAAATACCACTTGTTGTTCTCAATTTCGCTTACGACAATGTTGATTTATTCCTTCTCTCCTATCTCGATGGATTCTTGATTGTATTCTGTAAATATCTTAGCCAACCCTTTCCCTTTTATTATCTTGGATGGTTTGATCTACAAATTGTATTCATGTATTTGTGAAACCCACTTTCCCCTTGATCCAAGGAAATCTTGTTGTGATAAAACACATTTTACAATGAGGTAAGGCACGAAGACTTTGATCTTGTTGTATTCAATAATGATTGAGAAACTTGACTAGAGAATAAGCTTGTTTTTCCGTAATGATGTAATCCAGATCCAAGTCCCTAATATTCTTGCTCATGAAAGCAATCACTTGTTCATCCCCTTGATCATTTTTTTGCAACAAAACTCCTTCAATGGTGTCCTTTGAAGAAAAAGAGAATATGATGAATTCCTTAGCAAAATTTGGACCAGGACTGGTGCGATAGTTATTGCTTCCTTGATATGTTGGAAGGATAACTTACCTTCGATGTCCCTTTAGAAACAAACATCCTTATTTTATAATCTATTAAGGGGTTTAACAATTTTGGCAAAGTTCGGAATGAACCTCCTTACAAAGTTAATTTGGCCAAAGAAATATTGCAAGGATTTATTTTATTTAGGGAGAGGGATATTTTTGATAGCTTCAACCCTGGAAGGTTCTATTGTGATTTTTTCTTTAGAAATAATATGACCCAGTAACTTGCCTTTGTCCACACACAAAAAATATTTCTTAGGGTTGAGAGAAATTCCATACTCCCTGCACCTTTGGAAAATCATTCGTAAATGTTGGATGTGCTGATCCCTTTTCTTGGAGATAGCGATTAGATCATCCTGATAAATCTCTATAAGTTTCTCGATCAAATCCATAAAACAATATGTTGGACGCAGACCTAGTCAGGAGAAAAGGCTATTTTTTGGAGGAGAAGCATGAAAGGAGGAAAGAACAGTTGGAAGGAAAAGAAATATGTGTGAGGGAAGAAGGAGAGGCATGCATGCAAGGAAGACCTAACGACACTAGGGTTAGGGTTTTTGTAATGTATTGTAATGGTTGACGAGCCAAGAATATAAATAGGTATTACTTAGGAGAATATAGAGAGGACACGAGTAAAGAATGAATGACAAAGAGTTATAAGAACTGTGCTACTCAGTAAGATGGCGAGCTAGGGAAGAAGGGAGTGACTTGATCCCAAGGGTTAGATCGCAGGCTGAGGATACTGGTGAGATCTAGTCAGCCTCACAGGGATCGAGGAGTCTGTTGAAGAGTGTAAGATCTAAGATTGTAAACATGCGCAGCGTGACCTATTACTGAACCATAATAAGGAGCTTGAGAGCCAGATCTTTGTGGACGTAGCTCAGGGGGGGTGAACCATGGTAACACTTATGTTGTGTGAATGAATGTATTCATCTTTATTGTTGTTAAGTCGTGAATGTTAGATAAATGAATTAACTAGTTAGATATGGTATTTCACATGCATGAATAAAATGACTACTATAGTCAGATGTTAAACTAAATGAATAAAGATTACAAGATACAATCATAGATATACACTCATTCCCAGGTTGTAAACACCTTATTAGTGCATCCACCCATAAAGATATCTCGGGTGAGACTGCACAATGCACTCTATGTGATGCGTTGCCTTCTGGTCTACTAGAGGGGCTTATAGTTTTAGAGGGATTTGGTTGGGATCTTATTAAATATTAACCGAGGTCAACCTCTGATAGTAAGGTAGGATCAGGATAAACAATAAATAATACTAAGTATAAGAGTAGAAAGAAAACAAATGGTTCTATTTCTGGTTGGTTGGAACATGATGGGTTTGAGTATATGAGATTTGCGGAAGACGCATCAAAAGAATGCCAAATCAAACATTGAGAGACGAATAATCTAAAAGGGAACGTTGAAACTATGGAATCCAACAAAGACAGATATATAGAGATGGCTGAAAAAAAGAGAGCTGAAGTTTGCACAGAAAGATAACAGAAACCCGAATTTGACACCGTGCAAATATATGGACAAGTATGTATTCAACGACTTGCATGAAGTATTTTTCTGTGATTTCCCGCATGTATTGCAGGAGTGGATAAAAAGGTTGAAATACAACCATCCTACAAATCGGATCAGAAAGATAGAGTGGAATCTTGTAGAGATCGCATAGTTACAACAAGTTTATAATAAATTTACACGTGCAGTAGATTTCTGGATAGACAACATTGTTGCAGGATTTATCACAAAATGTGTAGTAGATACAACGAAGTCTTACAACACATCAGAGAAAGAGCTCTTGAAGGGACATTGAGGTAGGTATATCATATCGTTATATACTTCTATTAAGATGTTACTATATAACAAAGGTGTAATGACAATGGCATCATACAACTAAACTTCTCTACATGCATGGGGGAAGGGGGGAAGCACTAAAAGGAGGAATGGATAAAGGAAAGAAGGAGGAGGCCTTGGACCAAATTATGATGGATGAAGACCATATCAAGAATATCATGGAAAAAACTGGAAGAATGCGTAATGGAGTACGGTACAATTATAATATGAACACCAAGAAGAGGGTCGTAGCCGCGAGGGAGGGATTGGCAAGTCATGAAGAAGAGGTAGAGGATCTCCAGGCTATGGAGAAGATTGAGGAAATCCTGAGCGTGACATATGAAAGGAAGACGAGAGGTCCAAGAGTGGGAATAGAAGGAAACACTCTTATCCATATTAGTGTCAGTGTGGAATACATAAACCCACGTGCGACTAATACAACAAGAAGAACACCACCATTTAGACAACATAATTTTGAGAGAAGTAAGATAGAAGGAAGTACATCTACACAAGGAACAACAATTGGGGGATTCAGTTCAAGAAGCATTAGTCAAGTATCTACATCGTGCAAAGGTATTAGTTCATCATTCAGGATGGCAGGACATGATCCCACCATCATATTACTAGAATTCAAAGGAGAGGCATCAGAGGACCTCGAGAAGCATTTGTTTATTTGTGAAAAGATCTGGGAAGAGAAACATATCAAAGATGAGGATACTAAAATTGTGCAGTTAGAAATCACACTAAGAGATTGTGCACTAGATTGGTACTTGAGTTTAGATGCAAACAGTCTGCCAAGGACAACCAGAACTATTGGAGATATCAAAAATCTATTCATAAATGAATTCCAGAAGCCTAGTTTAGAAAATCAATACATGAATGAGATGATAGATATTGGATAGAAACCAGGAGAATCTGTATGGGAAATTGACCATAGATTCAAATGATTGAAGGGAAAGCTAAAGTATGTCATGAAATATATGCATCATAAGCATATGTTCATCAATTCACTGCTACCACACTTGAAATACCCTTTGCGACAATAGAAGTTTCAAACAAAGGCAGAGGCTCTACATGAAACCCTACAAATGGAAGAGAACTAATATCAAAAGACATGCCCATCCATAGAGGAGTTGAAGGAGGATATGAAGAAATTAACATTCTAGCTATACCAGAACAAAGGTAAGGACAAAAAAAAAGTCGTTTGGTGTACCACATGTAGGACAAAAGGACACCATAAGAACGAATGTCCAACATTCTTGCAGTACATGGTAGCAGGAATGCCAAAATCATTTCCAATAGGAGGACTATGGTGTGAGATATGTAATAAACAGGGGCATGATCCATATCACTGCACAATGATGCAGAAGTACCACATAGTACGTAAGAGCTTATATTGCAACTTTTCAAGTTAGTAGGCCATGATGACAAAGATTGCAGGGCCATGGACCTGATGAGGGAAAGAACATTAGATGCTTACAGGGTGCAGGCAAAAATGATGATTGGGCAAGCCACACCATAGTTTAACCAAGTACCAGCCCCATATAACACTGCGCAACTGCAATACAATACCGCACAACCACACTATAATCCCACACAGTATAACCAGGCGCATCAGTACAATGCACCACAAGGAGATTGGGCTGGATACAGAGGTGAAGGAAGAGGAGGAGGAGGCTTTGGAATAGGCAGAGGACTAGTGGTATGCCACAACTGTCAATAACCAGGACACTATGCAAGAGAATGTCCACTTCCACCTGCGATGTGTATGTATTATCGCGCATCAGATCATGATATAGAAGAATTCCCTACACTATTAGGGAAGATCCAAGAAAAGAGAAATCAGAACAATCAAAATGTTCAGTGGATTTTGACGAAAGAAAGGGATGAAGGAAGAAACATCAACATAGTTACGCAGAGAGGAGCTAAGATAGGAAAATAAGCAGTAAGACAATATCCAACACAACACCAATGGGTGAAGAAGAATGTCGAACCAAAGAAGAATTTTGATGCATAGAAAGAAAAGGAGATATTCAAGAAGGACAGACAAGAATTCGTGAAGCTAGACATTGCATCGACATCAACTGCGCAACATAATAAGGAAGTGCTAGCGTATGAGATGCCTCCATCACTGTATCACCCCAAAGAAGCACAACCCCTGGAAAAAGTAAATACGATTAAGGGATTTTTGAAATACTGTGTTAAACTACTAAACAATCCATCATCTGTTAAAGTATTACAAAGTATGCTAGAAATATGTAGCATAGAGGTAGAAGGAAAGCTACAACATAAAACAATTAATAATCTTCATACAAGGAGGAGAGCAAGTAGAGAATTTTGACTGAACGCTAACATTGGATATTTAAACATGGGATATATTATACTAGATTTAGGATCCGAAGTAAATGTATTACCCAAGAAGACATGGAAATGTATGGGAGAGCCCACATTAGGATATTCACCTCTTCAGCTGAAACTAGCAAACCAACACAGATTTATACCAATTGGAAGACTAAAGGGGGTGACAATAGATCTGGATGGAGTGCGCACTAAAGCCGATTTCAAAGTAATAGAGATAGTGGATGGCACAACACCTTATCCAAAATTTCTTGGCTTGGATTGGGAGTTTGATAATCAATCTATAATCAACTTAAAGGTGGTAAATGACATTTGAGTCGAATCTGATTCATTGTTCATTGGATCTATCGAGAAGGGGAGATGTTTTTGGAACCAACTTGTTTAGATTTGGAAGAAATTAACCAGTTGTACTAAACAACCGCACGATAAGAATATTATGTGAACCCAACCATAGATGGAATTTTCGGTTGGAGAAAGAATTACTTCATGTGCGTCAGACTTAGATACGGGCTTAGATAATTGGCAGGATAGGTTACATGAAGTCTCCATAAGAAGATGCACAAGAATAGTACACAATAAGATGGTGAGTGCAGGAGATAAGGGAACCTCCTAGCTTCCATGGGGTGAATGACTTAGAAGTGTTCTTAAAATGATACAAAGATGAAGTATTAAGGTAGATACTCTTAATACAGGATATAACACTCAGAAACACTTGGAATATGGTGGGGGTGCACACAAAGAAACAATAAATAACTGGTACCAATGTAAGTGGTTACTACAGCATTAGGTTTCCCTTGAGCGAGGCAGCAACTATAGAAATATGGTGGGGCGAGGGTCCTGCTTGAACTTACTTGGATAGGGTGTAGCCGTTATGGAGGATGACACCACCACCAAAGGAATAGCCTTATCATTTTGTTCACACATTAGAAGGGATTCTAGAAAATTGGTATCTGAGACCGAGAATTGTTCGGAGGAACTACAAAGCTGGTGATATTACAACAAACTTTATAGTCACTTTCTCATTTTAAAATGAGAACCCCAACATAGACTCTACACTTAAGCGAATCAAGGAGGGTGATATTCATTAAAGAACCAAAGTTGAACTCATGACATAATAACAACAACAAAAACAAATGGTGAAGAACTACATTGCCCATGCTACCGTAATACTTGGGAAGAAGCACTAGATGAAGATGAGCTACTTGAAACATTGATTGTGTGGAAGTTGAAGGCAAAAGAGAGTGGAAGGTCCACCTCTAAAATCATAAGTATTTGTTGTGTGATTAGAGTGAAGAAATTCAACATTGGGACAATTAGGAATCTTTGAAATAGCTAGCATTGGATACCTAAGGATGAGCAAACAATGGAAAAGTAGAGTTCTTTAGCGTGAGTACAATGACCCTATTCCCAAAACATTCATAGAAATGAAAGGTATAGTGGGAGAGCTAGGTGAAATGAAGATACCTCTCATGTCTGAGGCAAGGCCAGATCAGTGAGACCATATAGACAAAACCCCATATATAAGCCAAAATTGATAGGATGTTGGAGGATGGGTGTGTTTATGGGTGAAGATTTGAATGACCAGAAACACTAAATTGTCAAACCCGGGTTGGTAAACTTTGAGTTGCTACACTGTATGTACGGGTAATGCTCTAATCTCTATCTGAATGCTATCCTTAGAAGAAACACAAACTCACTCTTAGAAACTTGAATCTTAGTGACTATCTTGAAACTTAGCATTTCCTATTTAAGTCATCAACATAAAACAATCCTATGCTTAAATCCACTCTGAGAACTTGAATCTTAATGACTATCTTGAAACTTAGCATTTCCTATTTAAGTCATCAACAGAAAACAGTCCTATGCTTAAATGCTGGTGCTTCTATTTCCATTTAGAAGTATGATTTCACAAGCTTGTTCCACCACTACTCTTAGTCATCTATCATCACCATTTCTATTCAAGCCACGACAGAAAGAGTGTTTCCTAAAATGCATTTAATCTGAACATTACAAATGAATCTAATCTGTCCACGGGAAAACAGAGTAATACCCTACTTACCCTACTGGTACCGGAAGCTTCCTTTGATTTAAATGTAATCTAACTATTCTAATTAAGCAGGGTAACTAACTATCTAACAAAGCAAAGTTCACTCAAACTCTAAGTTATGTTCGAATTGAAAACTAGAAATCAATTAAACCAAGTTCGTGCTCTAAACCCTACAGGAATCAAACATGCATTCAATACTCATCAACATAAAAGATATCAGTATGCTGGAACGATTCAGTTGAAGAATAAATAAACACGATTTTGAACAAGTTAATTCTGAAACTGTGAACTATCATGTAAGCAAACACTAACACACTTAAATAACTAAATCTATGACAGAGTAAAGCAACGACTTGCACATGTTTGGCGGGCCCAACCAAATGGCACAAACGATGTAAGGAATAACCAGGACCAACTATATCATTCTATGCAAACATGGTGTAAACTTCACGCTTTATTAACTCAGAAGAAAATACTCAAATAGTATACCAGTCGAGTAACATAACGCAACAACAGTTTTTGTATTCAGAAACATGTGTTCACGACATAACATAGTCCAACCCGTTCTCAGGAGTGATCTCCCGTTTATATCAGTCTAAAGCAAAAATACATAAGTTCAAACGGATCCCCGATCCGAAAATAGCTTGGAATCAAGTTTAAAACGGTCTTCACATATTCGTGACACGTAGTGTCACGAAGTGTGAACAATGAACAATTAACGACTCAATTTTATCATTATGCCTTCAATCATCCTGTGAGCGATAACTCCAGCTGTCGTGTGAATCTCGCTGTCTCCCATTCTGACCATAACGCACAGATCTTTGAGCGGCTTCATTGGTATCTCCATGGGGTACGAGTCGGTACCTGGTACTGGCAATCCTGTTCCAAAAATAGAAGTGGTACCTAACCCAAGCGACATTAGTTTCAATATCAATTTAAAGCATCAAAATGCATAAGAATAGCTTGAAACATAAGGATACCTTAAGTAGCCCCATTGAATGGTAGGGAGATGTCAATTATGTCAAAACAAGGCCAAAAAGGGTGGTACTGGGTATAGAAATGGAGGTCTTTGGAATATAATATAAGCAAAAACATGATCAAAACTGGAGACCAACACCTTGGCAGGCAAAACGTACTTTTCCTTTTTGGACGGTTTTAGTGGGTACAATCAAATTCAAATTGCACCAGAAGATCAGGAGAAAAAACACTTTTACATGCCCATGGGGCACATTTGCTTATATAGTTTTACCGTTTGGGTTGTGCAATGCTCGTGCCACTTTTCAAAGAGATGTATTGGGGATCTTTGTTGACTTGAGTCATGAGTGTGTTGAGATCTATATGGACGATTTTTCTGTCTATGGTGACTCTTTTACCAAAGCACTTCATAACCTGGAAAAAGTATTGATTAGATGTAGGGAATCTAATGTTGCCTTGAGTCATAAAAATGTAAGATGATGTCACAACAGGGCATTGTTCTTGGGCATCATGTTTCTTCTTCGGGCATCAAAGTGGAACCGGTAAAGATTAAGGTCATCATGGACTTTCCTGCACCCCATTCACCAAAGGAGGTAAGAAGTTTTTTGGGCCATGTTGGCTACTATAGAAAGTTTATTGAAAATTTTACAAATATAGTTGCACCTATATACAAATTGTTAGCTAAAGATACTAACTTTTTGTGGGATTCTCAATGTCAAATTGCTTTCAAAATCTTGAAGGAAAAGTTGTCCACAACACCAGTTCTACGGGGACCAGATTGGTCCCTTCCTTTCCATATTTGTATTGATGCTTCAGACATTGCTCTTAGGGTTGTCCTAGGACATAAACATGATCAATTATCTCATGCTATCTACAACAGTAGTAAAAACTTATTACCAACCGAGCTCAACTACACCGTCACAGAAAAAGAATTCTTAGCCATCGTACATGCTATTAATAAATTTAGACATTATATCACTGGCTATGAAACTTTTATTCACACCGACCATT
>SNQJ01S0241473.1:0-13466 GCA_010110895.2 Picea sitchensis
CAACCATGAAAAAACAATAATGAGTCATATTTACATCAAACAATATTGGGTCCATTACCCAAGCCTTTGTTCTATGGGGCTTTCTTCAAGGGTTGACATCAATGACAACCAACCTTAATCAAAAATATGAAGGATCAACAACACTGTGCATACCAAGAGAGGGCCTATCTGGTTTGAAGGGAGGATGACTCCAGTCCCAAGGGTTTAACATGTAACATGGAGTCAATAATGGGTAATTGTGTGAAGCATTGTTTGCAACAAGGTGACAATGAATTTTATTTTCTCTTAATTAATCTTTTTTGAATTGTGTCAAGCTAACAATAGCTTAAGCATCCACTGGTTCTATATAATCATATACCACAAAATGCCATAATTCTTGTGAAATAAACAAGGTTTTCATTTTAATTCTCCCAAAACCATAATTCTCACCTTTAATGATTGGTATTTGAAGATTGGAAATATTAAAACTATTGTTGTTGGCATTTCTTTAAAATTTCCAACACTCCTGCCAATAGCTTCAATTTGCACAAGAATCACTACTGTAACCTCATACCAAATGTAGAATTATGAAGAGACAATTACATTCATAAAACACAAAAAACAATACAAAGAATGAAGCAAAACATCAAAGATTTCAATGTTTGAGATTCATGTTTCTCGTTCCTTCTCATTTCTTTAATGAAGAACTAATACATTCATATATAGCCTTCAAATTTATACAAATCAAGAAATTGCTAAATTGCTAAAAATCACTTGCCATTAATTATAATCATCTGAAATTATGAATTTCCTTCTTTATTTATTATTTCTTTAATGAACAACTAATACATTCATATATACCCTTCAAATTTACACAAATCAATAAATTGCTAAATTACTAAAAATCATGTGCAAATAATTATAATCATCTGAAATTTTGAATAACCTAAGAACACTAACTAACCCTATTTTATGCTGCAAACAATCTAATGAAAATTTGGTATCACTGTTACAACAGTTACAATAATATAAATTAATCATTATCTTCAACAATATTATTTTTCGTGTTACAACTATTTTTATACGGTATACCTTAAAATGAATTATTAATTGATTCCATGCGAACATATTCATGACGACAAGGATTTAGTAAGCCAAAATGACAACCCTAGAGATTCTACTTACTGTGCCTCACAAATGACATAAAATGTTCAAGCAACTCATAGACAAAGCTTCTATCCTTATATGGTCTAGCTCAGTGTTGGCCCACCCTTAACAATAGTAGTTGCCAACGCCCAAATACCACCTGAAAATTATTACAATAATAAAAAATCTCAATATAATGACATCGGGTTTAATCCCTTCCAATGCCTTTCAAATGATTCAAGCAATCGTCAACTTTAAAAATTAAAGTCAGACTTACTTTTTAATTTTTTTTAATGATTTTAGATTATTCCTTTGCATTCCAAAAATTTTCCACGAACATTTTCTTTTACTAATGTTTAATAAAATAAAATCCAATTATGTTATAACCCTAAATTGCACCATCCATGCTTACCTGGCATCAGGCCTACTCATGTCTCTTCCTTGCCAAAACCATGCTGAATAAAACCCTGAAAAAATCACTTAAAACAAGCAACCCGCACCCTAACCTAACACTGGGCGCGGTGGAACGCTCGCTGACCTTCTACTGCGCGCGTTGGACCACGGGCTAGCCCACTACAGCCCGCGGTTACCTAGCAAAAGAAAAAAATTAGGAAAGTTTCCGCTGGGACGAAAAGCTTTGGGTCAGTTAACTGGAACTCCTAGCCATGCATGGCCGAGAGTTCGTCTAAAACCCTAGCTCCTTCTAGCCTATAAAAAGAAGGGGTAGGGGTACTATTCAAAGGAGGAAAATCATACTTATAGAAACTACCTTGAATTGGCGAATCCGTTTGTCCCAACCCTTTGTACTTTCCTCAAACTTTAGGAGAATTCAAACAAAACAGTTGGAGGACAAAGGGAGGAGCCGAGGGATGTGGGATCGAGGAATGGGTGGCCGGTCTCTTCTCAAGTAATCATTATGGTTGGTTCATATTTGAGATTAATAAAAGATACTTTTCAGATCCAAATACATGAGTCTTATCTATATTATTTGATTTGTGTTTAATCTCTAACCCTCTAGTAGAATAATAGCATGCATACATAGTAGAGGCAATACATTGGTAAGGGTTATTCACCTCACAGGACTAACTAACAAGCTAGGGGTTTAAACTTGTATGCAGATCATGACCCTTTAGAGATTGCTTTTAACCTTCTACCCCAACTAAACCCCTTTCACGGGCAAGCATGGGAAGAACCAACTAACTGCATGTCGGCGGTTGGTGCGTCCTGTTGAGCTTTATCACCCTTGCTTACGCTGCGCTCCTTTAGCGATCTACCTGGTAGACCAGCTTCATGCATGATATTGTTCTACCTGGGGTTTAGAGATTAAACACCGTCAATAGCATGCGTGAGCTGTTTGTGGGGCCGGGAAAAGTATCTTTTGTCTCGTATGTTCAACTAATGATACCGAAACCGGCTTACCATTCCGATCACCGATCTGAACTCACCTCTTCTTTGATCCTCAATTACTTTCTTAATTCTCCTAAAGAGATTTGAGGAAAACTAAAGAGTGGACAAAGCAGTCGGCACAATTGGCGATTTCTTCTTATGTTCCTCCTGAATAGTACCCTACCTTCTTTGAGCTAGAAAAGAATAGGGATTTACAAACGAACTTCTCGACAGCCTCAGCTAGGAAGTTCCGGTCTTGACAAAACTCCCGGCAACACTGACCCTAACTTTTGTTAGGTAACTCTGAAGTAGCAGTGGAAACTGCTCTGATTAACAGCGGTAGTAAAAGGATATCAAGCGTTCCACCGTGCCAATCGTGGGGTGAAACACCGATTCTTGTTTTAATGTTTCATGGTTTAATCGACGTAATTTTAACAGAAAGATGGTAGACTTTGATACCGAATAATGGAATTACTCTTTCGAATGCTAATGTGTGAGATTGAGGAAGGAGCATCGATGGCGATACGTACAATTCTTTACTGTCACGTAACGGTATCTTTGAATGGTAGGCCAAGAATCGAGGGAATCCGGGGAGATCGTCACACCAAAATATCAAATGTCTCAGAAACGAGGCATAATGCTTGGGATAAATCGAACCATGGCTACCAATCAAATGCTTGTAGATCCATGTCAAATAAGGTATACGAACAATACACGGTGGAGCTACATCGAAATCAGAAGATATACATAGAAAGTATCCATCTCTCTTAAAAGCCGGTTAAATGGTTTGTGCCGAGGGGTCAGAAATGACTTCAAAATCTTCTAAACTGGTTGGAGTGTAATAGTGAGTGCCTGGCGCACTACGAGTGAAGGTCTTCGATGGCTCGTCGGTGGTGGACTTGATAAGCTTGATGATTTGAAGGCTTGATGATTTACGAACAAAGACTTGATTGGACATTAGGGATGGCGGTGTCGGGATAGGGGCATTTCGCGGAGAGTAGGCTTCGGGCTAAGTAACAAACTTCTCTTGGACAATAGCGAAGAAATTGATAAGTCTCAGGCAGCATATCTATTAATTATAAGTCTACAAGGCAGGCAGCATGAAGCTCTCCATATGTTTGGAAGGTAACCAGCGGTGGAGGACTGGCTTCGATACATCGAGCAAAGCTTCTAAAGATTAAATTACTACATCGAAATGCGATAAATCAAGCGGACTGAGATGTGCTTTATCGAAGGGAGACTCATAATGTTGCCAATAAAATTCACTTTTCCCATCCCCTCTTTGGGGTATATTTGATTTTTGTTCTTTTTGTTGATTTGGAAAAGAATAAAGAATATTACGTTACAAAGGAGGAGCGAGCATCGCAAACATACAAGCTCAAGGCCTGAAAGTCAAGGCTGATGTTCTAGGAAATGATACCGGGAAAAATCCTCCGGTGGTAGGGTGTTCAGGAGAACCACAAGCAGCTGTTACTAGGTTGTGAATTGGAGATCGCGAGGATGCGGTTGATAGAACCTACAATGGTAAGCGTCGCCCGATGTAAGTTTACTTGAGCCCGAAGGGAATCTGGAGTGGTTTTCATGTTTTAGAATTCTTAAAAAAGCATAAGGAAACTCCCTTAGGGTACCCTTTTTTGTCATTGGCGGTGAAAAGGGTAAACCTTGCCCGACTAGGCCACGTCAATTCAAAACCATTTTCACGAGTGTGACAAAGGACAAGATCACTCGTGAAACTTCAATTTTAAGTGCGAAAAGCAACATGGACTCCATCGGGGAATGTTCTTACAGACCGGTTTATGAGTGTGAAAGAATAAGTTCACTTCGGCAATCTTTTCAATTTTAGGGGGTACGAGGCAACTATGGACTCTGGGGGGGTTTCTTTTTAGTAAATTTAGTCCCTGAGGCCCAAAAAAGAGACTAAAATCATGCACGAGGATACTCTTATAAAGAATCGAAATTCAATAGAAATTGTATGCCTTTGTTACATTATAGTTGGCCGTCCAGGACGAAAAGGGGTAAACTACCGTCGGGAAGACGTGACTTCAAAGAATTAGTTTAACGGCGTGAAGGTCACAAGATGGCTGAAACCAATCTTTTCATTTTAAAAGTGCGAAGAGATGAAAAGGGGAGACTTTTGTTATGTTTTGGGGGAGTCAGAGGGTGGACAAAGGTAGAAAAAGACCCAATACAAATGAGGCTCAAGCTCATATTCGGAAAAACTATACGGACTCCCAAGCCTATAATTTGTGAAGCTTGGCATGAGACACCATAAATACAACGGGGAACTACCTAGGGCATCCATGTTTGGTAAACCTCTACCACTCAATAACGACAATTCTAGTAGCGGAGATATGGCCGGTTTAGGTAGCACAGCCGGGATGGGATGGTCCCTATACTCATTAAAAACAAAAGACCTTGGATGCAGCGATTGGGGATGAAATCCTATCTATATATCTCGAGGTTAGGTTTTGAAAAAAAAAAAAAATTATGGACCGTCCTTATGTATTTTTTTATTTTACAGAACTCAATGAAAAAATGTCCCAATACATGATCAAATACCTCCCTCTTCCGGAACCCTCAAATGGTTTTTTGGTATAACGAAACTGATAAAAGGGGCCAAAAGGGTGACAAAAGAGGCCAAAAGTCTACCGATAGAAGTTGGCTGACTCATTACTATCACCGTGCTGATTTGGAAATTGGCTGTGGAGCCAAAAAGTACCCTTTGCTATAGATCGTGATTTCGGGATCTACAGTGGACCAAACAGACTTACGCTTTCGGTTAAACAATTAAAAACTCCCTCATCTTGCATTTTAATACTTTATTTCATGTTTTTAAGTGTGTTTGGGGGGTGGTGGAGTAGCCCTCGAGGGAATGACCCCTAGTAATCTGAGGTTGTCGAGGCATTTCCTTGGTACGGGCTTCAGTCCAAAGCGGCGCATGTTCCCATGGCTGCTTCTCGATAGCAGCGGGTTTACCCCAGCAGCAAAAATTGTTGAATCTAATCTCTCCTTTTTTCCTTTGTGGTTTTGCAAGATGTATGTGCTCATTGGAGAGAGAGGCATGAGGGCGCCAATGAAATGATGAAGCGCAGCGAATCAAATGTGATGGCCATCGCGACCGCGATTATTGGCTTGGTGAAGTTTTTCCTCTCTCCATTTATGCATCTTAATAGAACATTCAGATACCTTGGTTGACTCTGAAAGCACCACGATCTGAAGGCCTTTATGATAGGGGAAATCATGAATTTGCCCACCATCCGGGGATCTATTTCTTGTAGACCTCTCGAGGGAGAGAGGAACGCGTTAACTTCGCAGAACATTTCCCTACGGGCGACAAAGTCGAGACTGATATCTTAATATTGTGTGGTAAGGACTAACGGAGATTCTAGATACCATTTGGCCGATTATTCACGAACCTTGCTCTCTGGGCGATCTTATAAGCTCATTGCGACAAATTCTGGCTCCTGTGTTTTACGTACATCGAGGGCGGCTACGAAAGCCACTGGATGTTGTACAATTGATTCATGAATGCACAAATATATGATTGGAGTACCACACTGTTGGATTGTATGAAGAGGCAACTAACAAATTATGGGTTGTGGAATCATAGGAACTTCAGGTTTGGGATTATTTTGTGTTCATTCTTTTTTGAGCTTTAGTCCTCGGGTAGTGTTATGAGGACATCAGGCCTCTCTTTCTGTGGTTTGCATATGGGTAGTGTTGTTTCCATGATAGGGTAGTGGAAGGACCGTGGAGGCCTTTGACGACAACTTCTTTGCTTGGTTGTCACGGCGGATCCCCGCCATCGAGGACTACACATACGCGGGAATCGACTTTTCCAAAGATCCTGCTATACCAGAACCACACAGAGAGAACAAGGGGAGATGGTGAAGTCTCCACTGTGATAGTTTTTTTTGTATATGTAATTTTATGTCTTTTTTGGATATATATCATGTTTTGGATATGAGAGTTTGATGGGTAAGGAACTTTGTTTTGCGTGCGGATGTAGGACTTTAATGCGACACGCGATTTGCAGGAATAGAGTGCCGCAGCGACCCTTGACTGCATTACTTGGGGGCTTGGCGATGTAGGAACCTACTGACGAGGAGAGAATCGAGAGAGGGCTCTTGGGCGGATTGAGCTGAATTTTACTGAGCTCACTCGCACAGTTGCCATGGAAGAGATAGAGGACTTACCACCCTCTATGCAGACTCATGTTGTGGGGCACCTCAGACATGGGTCCGTTTGTTAGAGCATTTATCCATGCCGTTTATGATTATAACGGGGCCCATAGGCTCACAGGCGGACTTTAATCAACATATTACTTGCACTTAAACTTTTACTTATTGTATATATTTTTGAGGGCATAAGCCACGGTGACTCATTATGATTCCCACTTTTAGGGCACTTTCGCCCATCTATGTACTCTGATGACTTTATGATGTATATATATGGTTTTATTTCTTTACTATGTGTCTTTATGGATTGTAATGCGAAAATATTTTTACATGTGTATGATCATGATCTTTTTATGTGACAAGATGCCAATCTAAAATGTGATTAGCTAAATTATCTGTGATTTCGGTACAGACTCCTAGAACATGAAAATATGTAATATAATCAAAGGATTGCGTTCAAGAGGCGGTACCACTAAGGAGATCGCCGGTGTAGCAAGTAGGATCGTTACCATGGCATATTACTGTTTAAAATTGCGACGCCTACAACCGGTTGTGCATCTAAGTGGACCCGGAGGTGAGAGATGCCAAATGACAAAGCATCACAAAACAACTCAATAGCTAACGCTATGCCCTACGGCAACATTGATTTGTGGTGTCACCTAAGCATATATCCCCGGAAGATAACAAGCCACATTGGTGTAAAGATTACCCAAAGGCTGAGGAGGCAAACCTCCGATGTCTGCTTACGAATCCGCGCCTTAATGAACACCTCGGACTCCACTTGACATCTGCCATAGTGATGAAAGATAACAGTAATGACACATCCATGACACATTTTCAAAAAGAAACTAAAGAAATGGCGCACAAAGCCCCATGCATATGTTACAAAAAGTTACCCCGCGATGACCCTAGCAAGGTAGGTACTTCTTGAGGTAGAGCCCATTTCTAGAGCCCATTTCTAGGCTCCACAAAAGCGTTCCCTTCAAAATCGACCAGATGATAAGGGCCCTTCTTTAAAACCTCCTTAACAATGCAGGGTCCAAACCACATGGGTTTAACTCTGCCCGAAGTCCCTTATCTTAGTAATAAACTAGGACAAAGGTCGCCCTACCAGGAAAACAGAGGGTGAATGGACCTATCCTTATTGACACTTAACCTTATTTTTATGAACCTCGTTGGACAGTGCCGCATCACGTGATATTCATCAAGCTTCTCTAGATTACTAACGTTCTTCAAGTGGAGAAGTGTCAGCCAAGTCAAAGCTATGCACCAATTTGAGAGGAATTTGACATTCAATGAGCAGGAAGCGCCTCCGACGTAGCGAAGTTGGAAAGGTGAAAGCGGGTTGCAGTCTTCCAGCGATGTTGTTATTATAATGCGAATATAACATCAAATACCCGGTTGATTTAGCTGGAGTTGATGGTTATTTGTAGCATTGTTTAAAGCGTTTTGTTAACATCTTCCACTGTCCATTGGCTTAGGGGTAGTAAAAGGTGATGAGTGTTCCTACCATAACCCAAGATTTAACGTTAACTCAATCATCAATTTATTCTGAAAGTGACTGCCATGGTGGAATTGTGATCTCTCTTAGGAATGAAGACCGGAATTGATTACGGATAAAACTAGGCAGTCGGACCACATGCTAGCGGTATGTTCCGGTTCGGCACAAATAAGCCGAGCAATTGGCAAAAATTGCGGCTGAGTTATCTATACAACACTTAGCGGTCAGCCAGACTACTGTTTTGGCTACTCCTCCTACTCAAGCGTCGGAGGCCTCTGTGGCAGACGACTAGCAAAACCAACCAGCGGCTGAAGGGAAGAAAAACAACACAAGAAGAGTAAAGGGGATAAAAACCAAATGATAATCTTTGGCGAGGGCACCACGGAAAAGAAGAGGGTGATATATCCGTGCAACTTATGCACGGAAGACCAATCGACCCATCTATGTCCTGGAAGCAGCGGAGGCCGAAGTTTGTCCTGCAGTAGCGGCAAGGCGTGATGACCAATCCCCCTTTCAGCATGGGCAAAATTTAACTCAAGTACACCTCTGCAAGTGGTGAAGAGAGGCGACCAGGCGCCTCCTCCCAAATAATCCTTCTTACTGCCCGAACATATGGTTAAAAGTGATGCTTTCCTAACGACTAGAGCGCACGACTATAGTAATTAGTGCCTCTGATAAGGGAAAAGAACCCGAGATCCCATCTCTTCCCCTCTGATTGAGAGCGTTGGGTGAAACAATGACCGCATTCAGGGGTGCGTTTAAGAGAACTCTCACAATCAAAAGCGCGAGGAGCTGCTTGAACTACTACGTGGTGGAAGATTTATCCACCAAACCCCTTATTATATATGCGCTTTGGAGGTCACCAAAGGAGTTTTCCCTGCTTTCAGGAGAAAGCCTTGTTGGCCTGCTTTGCGTCTCGCGAGACTTCGCCAACCCGGGTACCATCGTGTTATATACGACTGACTTGAAACCTGGTTTGCCTTACCACGTCGCATTCAGATAGTAGTGGCTCACCCAAAAAAACCTTTTACTCGAAATATTTTCCGAACTATGGTTGATGAGAGCGCCTCAACATGCGTTATGTCGTTGGCATGTTGGAAAGCCAGCCGGTCAGCCAGGTTATCTCCATCACCCTACTCCTCCCTTCTGCGCGTGATTTAGATGGTCATTCTTTCTAACCACGCTGGCATCATTCCTTCTTTCTACGTAAGTTAGAGGAAGGCGGTATAACGTCAGTAGAAGAGGTGGTCGATGCCCCATGCGACTACAATCTGTTAGGTCATTAGTTGAACACTTCACGCCATGCAATGATTGGTGGCTACCATTTCGAGGAATATCTACATTTCCACGAAGGCGAATAGTGACCAGATCGGGTTGCCCTTCTCGGCGACCGATGTAGGGGCATCCGCGGTTCCCATGGTAGATAATACTCAAGCTACGTGTCATTAACATGGGAGTTGGTTTGTGCCCATCTTGGATGGTACTGATACCCACCTCCTCAAGGCAATGTCAAGTTTATATCAACTCACCAAAAGGCTGGGGTGCCATGTTTGATTCGCTACGACTTTGCGCACCGAGAATCAGAGTGGATTCTCCCTTCCCCATCGGACACGATGAATCACGGCCGAGGGGCATGCGGGCATGTCTACACCCTTGTCGTACGGTAAGCGTGCTCTTTGGTTGACAGCAAACCCGGCTACTCACGATCGATTCAGCGCAAAGAGTGGATCGCTCCACGAAGCTTCATTTGGACTCGGGATTCTCTTGCCTCTCAATATCCTTTAGACTTGGTATTTACCTCTCACAAGGTGATTATAGAGGCATTGAATAGTCCAGACAAACCTTGGGATGATTTGCACCATAGATCATATTTCCTCCCGGTGTACGCGAATCGAGGGTGATAGAGAATTCACCATCACCATGACGAGGGATCAGCCTTGTCCCATTAAACTCTGGCTACCGCGGGATGGCTATCTTTGAGGAAATGGCGACCATCACTACCCGCGATACCTATCGATATCTCCGAAACCGAGCATGCGTGGAAAGCGTCTTCATCGGTAGTTGCTCCCACGAAGAGATTGATTTTACGGATCACATTTAAGGAATTCGCGATGTTTTGCGGTCTTATGAGAAATGCCGGGGCATTGATCGAAAATAGTTGAACAGGATCACTACATTATCCGTATGCGAAGCTGTTCGTGAAACTAATCTGGTTAATCCTTGTAAAGAAGCAACCATCAAGGCTGAGGTTGAGAAATTTCTCAAGGCAGGTTTCATTTGTCCTATTCATTTGACTCAATGGTGTCAAATCCCGGCTACCCATTCGATAAAAACAAAGAGCGCGATTTATTATGCCGTACCGATTTCATTGATTTGAACAAGGCATGTAGGAATCATTACCCAACCGGATTCCTTCGGCCGGATCATTGATGGAATTAATTACTAGGTTGGTTGAGAAGCCTTTTCATTCATGGATGGTTTCTCGAGCTATAATCAAATTAACATTGATCCTGAGGACCAACATAAAATAAATTTTATATGATTTTGGGGCACATTTTCTTTTCGTAAGATGCCTTTTGGCCTCGAGAATGTTGGAGCCACTTTCCGGTGAGACCCATGTCTTTTCGTTTCATGACCTCAAACACATGGATTGGGGCCTATCTGAATGATCTATCACACTCGCAAATGAAGATCATCCTATGCACCTCCGACTAGTCTTGAGCGTTGTCGCTACTTTAGGATTACGCTTGAATGACAAGAACCAACTTTTAAATCACGTCGGAGACTGTATTGGTTTCATGTCGTTTCAACAACGGGAATCATGGTGGATCCTCTTAAGGTGGAGGCAATGATCCGGTTGCCCCCTCGTCAATGGAAAGCAGATATCTTAGCAGACTAAAACCATGCCTATGGTTGACTGCGACAACCGGATATAATAGAATCCTTGTTATAATTGATTGAGTGCGTGTGAGGTGTGGTTGTAGGGTATGTTTCAATCGCGTCGAGAAAGAACTGCTGCTTGCCCGTTAAAGAAAAGCGTCTTTCTTGATGCTTATGAAGCCCTTAGTGATTCCGAATGATTGGCAATGGGCGTCCGCCAGAACACCTATAGGAACAAAACTTCACTTTGCATGCTATTGTTCTACTAGAGGTTAGAGATTAAACACAAATCAAAATAACATAGATAAGACTCATGTATTTGGAACGAGGAAAAGTATCTTTTATTAATCTCAATATGAACCAACATACAATGATTATAGAGACCGACCCCCATTCCTCGATCTAATCACAGGCTCCTCCTCTTCTTTGTCCTCCAGCTGCTTTTCTTGAATTCTCCTAAAGCGAGGAAGGCTAAGGGTTTGGGACAAAGCGGATAAACAGTAGGCTGAGGATTTCTTTGCTATGATTTCCTTCTTTGAATAGTACCCTACCCTTTTTATAGGCTAGAAGGAGCTAGGGTTTTAGGCGAACTCGACCATGCATGGCTAGGAGTTCCAGTTAAATGACCCAAATCTTTTAGATTCGTGAGGAAACTTTCACGATTTTTCTTTTGTTAGGCCATTGCGAACAGTGGGCTAGCCCGCGGTCCATAACCCTTAATAGAGGTCGACCAAGCGTTCACCCGCGCCCAGTGTGAAGGAGCTAGGGTTTTAGACGAACTCTCGGCCATGCATGGCTAGGAGTTCCAGTTAACTGACCCAAATCTTTTCGTCTCGGCGGAAACTTTCCTGATTTTTTTCTTTTGTTAGGTAACTGCGGGCTGTAGTGGGCTAGCCCACGGTCCAACGCGCGCAATAGAAGGTCAGCAAGCATTCCACCACGCCCAGTGTTAGGTTAGGGCGCGGGTTGCTTGTTTTAAGTGGTTTTTTTAGGGTTTTATTCAGCATGGTTTTGGCAAGGAAGAGACATGAGTAGGCCTGATGCCAAGTAAGCATGGATGGTGCAATTTAGGGTTATAACAAATTACCACTAAGTAATACTAAAATTGTAGTTTGAAAGTAACAAATGTTTTGGATTACAAGATAATTTCTGAGTATTTTTGAAAACATGACATCTGAATCGTTGATCAAAATACAAGATTTGACACCATAATGTGCTTGTCATCCTTGTGTAGGGGGCATGCTAATTTTCTCTATATCGTTCCGATCCAATTTTATCAGATGTTTAGAGAGGAAGATATACTCTTTTAATATACTATCTTTTAATATAATTGAATTTTTTTATTTGTTAATTATTATTTATTAAATCGCAACATTTTGGTTTTCATTTTTTATTACTGAATTTTATATCAATTTATAAAATATGTATGTACACAATGTTATTGGTATGTATTTTTTTTTAGACTTTATCAAAATGGAGATTGAAAATAATACAATTCATAAAATTGGAATGAGCAAAATGCTATTACTTTTTACCAACATTATGTGAAATGAAGAATGAGAATAATCACAATGATTACAAAACAGTCGTGAAAAAATATATTTAATAGTGTACTCAGATCAAAATATTTAATTATTAGTTTGTTAGGGTGTGATCCTACCAAATTTATAGCGTATGCTCTTGTCATTTATAACCAAGTATAATCTTCACTTAATCAATTTTATGTTTTGAATTGTTTTCAAACAGTGTACTTTCCTCACTCTTTGGGCAAGACCTATTGCATAATTTTTCATATTTATACTATATGAGGTCTCTTAGCATTTATCTATCTTTAATGGCAAAAAATAACGTGGAAATGATTCTGAATTGTTTCAGTTGTTCCTCAACAATGGTTTAGTTATGCTTCTTTTTAAAGAAAAATAAGGATTTAAGTGGTCCACGTTGTAAATAGATCTTGTCGAATTTAGGTCGAAGAGTGAATCACATGATGATCCAACAAAACAAGGTTTTTTTTTTATTGTTTTTCTAGGTCATAGGAAGTTGAAATGATCACCCAACCAAAAGTTGTTACACTAACTATTTTAGTAATTATATGCATCCTTATAATATTATAATTATTGGTCAAATATAATATAGAATACTCCTTTCACTTTATATTCTATGATATTATGAAATTGTTTATACAAATATGTACATTTCATATTGTAAAATGTTGAAATTATATACTTCGAGTGCAACACATCCAAGTGACAACTTGTTTATTTTCAACTACCACCAAGAATTGGATATTAGGAATTAATCAATCATCAAATCATCACAACAAAATAAAAGTTGGAGGGGGAGAGAGTGTGAGTGAGAAACTGAAAGTGAGAGAGAGAGGTTAGAGGGAGAGGGTA
>SNQJ01S0241475.1:0-13466 GCA_010110895.2 Picea sitchensis
TGCCGCAGAGATTTAATCACAAACATCATACACTGGGAGATTCAATCTCTGTGAAAGTGCATATTCAAAGTTTTTTCAAAGCCAAGATGTGGCTTTCTGGCAGTCAGTGTTGCATGGGAGCAGGTAAAAGAGTGGGTGTTTGAATTGAGGGTCAAAATTTATAAACAAAGGGTACAGTGATCTGGCAATGTTCCTTGTAGAGGAGAAGTTCGTTGGAACATGGTTGCACCTAAAGATGGGATAGAAAAATCCATGTAACTCTCTTTTTCATTGTTAAGTAAAATATGTATATTATCACCATGTATAGAATTGTACATTTTCATGAAGTAGATGTGATATCAATGTGATGTGATAATTTTTGTACAACACTCATAAACTTTCTTTGGTATTCTGATTTTCAGAAGTTTTACAATGTCAAGAATGACTTTCATAAACTTTCCTCTGAATCTTGAGATAACCGTAAATGTCATTATTCTAAGGCTGATTGATGTTTACAAAATTATGAATCTTTTGTTTCTTCGTTTAATCTCTTTACGGTGTCATCCCCAATTTGATCATTGAGTGCATTATCTTTTGCTGAGGACGCCTTATCATTATTAATAAAGATTTAATAGATTTTTCTTTTGCTGAGGACGCCTTATCATTATTAATAAAGATTTAATAGATTTTATTTGATGTTTTGGGACAAATGTTGTGGCCACACAGTGTACCAGTTGAATTCCAATAGGAGCATTTGCACCATTTTGCAAGTTTGTCTGCAAATCTTTATTGAAGAAATTCATTTAACACGGAGACACTTGAAAATGGCAAAGAGATTTATTAATTCTCTTATTTCTTATATCGGATCGTCCAACTTTAAATTATGCCCAGATTGCTCATTCTCAGGCTTCATAACCTCATGTGATATTAATTTTGCATTGCCTTCCAAAATCAGCTTTCATATATGTAGATTTGCTGCAATCTTAAGGCCTTCCTTTGTTGCAACTGCCTAGACAAAGTTAATAGAAGCTTCTCCTGTATCAAGCGCCTAACTAAAAATTGTGTCCACCTAGCTATTTTGCACTGGACCTCCAATTCCAGCATTTCCAGGATTACCTTTGAAGCTCCATCAAAATTGACCTTGATGAAGTGTTCACGAAGGAATAAACCAACTTGGGTTTCTGAAATATGAACCAAATATTGATGCTTATCTGTAATCGTCCAAAGTCAATTCCACATGCTTGGAGTTACATGCATCCTCTAGGACAAATTGTGACTCTTCCGCTTTTTGAATTTCTTTGATACTCTTTATTTTCTGTCGTAACTGGATGTGCAGAGAAGGAAGGTTTTGGAAGATTCTGATTCCCTTTTAACCACAAATTCCACCAAACATAAGTTCCCATATTTGATTTAAATTCTCAGATTTATAATTCACCTTCTGCCAATTATCATGCAGCTCTTTTGTTCTCTTAGGTTATAGTGAAATGCAGTTCTGATGTTTATAAGCTGATTTAAATGATACGGAGTTTTGGGGGGTGCTAGAAGTTTGTTTGCAACTATGCTAGTCTATTTTAATGGTACATTTTCTTGATTTAATTGTTGACAAAAGGATCGAGGGTTAAAAAAACGATTTTCTTGCTTTGTCTATTGATCTGAAAATAGTTGATTTGTTATGCTATGCAAGCACTTCTACTTCATTAAAATAAACTTGCAGGACCTTGCTTCATGTGTTGTACATGCAAGATAAACTTATGTGTTGCCATCGTATCTCTTTGTAAATGTCTTTATGTGTGAGGATATGTTCTTTTAAATGGTTATATATGTACTTTCTATAGGCCATAATAAATGGCACAGCACCTGGAAAGAAATAAACCATCAAACCTTACAACAATAACAAGATGATAAAGGAGTTCACCCTCCCGCTACATCTCCTTGAGCCTCCATCAATGGATTCTGGTATTCTCGGGATTAATTAGTCAAAAGTTCTTTACAAGTTGTTGCTCTCAACTCCAATGGAAAACAGATTGTACCATTGAGATCAAAACACATAAAACCCACAAAAATGACTAATAAAACTATAAAAACGGATCATGGCTCATGGCATGACTCTTTCATTAACGGGCCAGCAGCTTCCCCGAAAGCTCTCTTTAAGTAAAACACTGTAAAATTTTCAAAAGCCTCTCAAACCCGTCCCAATGTGTTCGTGAGAATAATAATTAGCCAAAATGATTATTCAACTGTGTAAAACAAACATAAGCTCACCAAACATGTCCTCCATCAATGAGGGCTTCTAGCTCCCTAGAGCTTGCTGGAAATTCTTTTCAATGGTGCAAAACCTGCAAAAGAAGTCTTCAAATGGCCTGATAACAGCAGTTAATGGATTCAGGATTCAAAACCTCTTAGTCGGGCTTTTACAGACCTCACCGCCAAAAAATGAGAAAGATAGGTCTCCTACCATCCTCTTCCTTCAAACTCTTTATTGCCTCGTTCACAAAACGGTTCTCCCTAGTGTAAATGAATCCCTCGCACACACGCTTTATTTGCTTTAAAATTGGCACCGGGCGACCCATGCAATGGTGCTTAACTGAGGACGGGTTAGGGCTTCCAAATTTCTTAACCGCCAAACTTCAAGTACATGGGTCATAATATGACTGGCTAGCAATAAAAATGACTTCTATTCCCAAAACTAATAGAACAAAGACAAATGGCGGTCGTTGTAATCGTTTAAACCACATTTTAAAACGTGCCCAAACTCCGTGGTCGGTCACATTACAACTGCGGGCTTAAACAAAATTCCAACCAAACATATGTTATGGTCATATATCAAATATACGCCCTGTATTGAAGTCCGTTGTAATAATTCGCTGTGATGGTGGCATATGATTGGTGGTCAAGTATGGAAAACACAATAAAACCACGGTCAAACAATTAAACCTCTGCCGATGTATCGAAGGGTAAGGGTCGTGATGTAATGCACAAGCATAAACCTAATGGGCTAAGTCTCTCGACCCCCCACCAACTTAACATTAATTCAAAGTAAAATAAATTTAAATCCATTCCATAGTAAGAACTACTATGGTGGCTTATTGACACGACGACTCTCGGTTAAAAGCTGCTTCTCTAATTTGGGGAGGTCCACGGTTCGAATCCGTTAACCATAAATTCCTTTGAACAACAAACCATAAGCCAATAAAGGAGTGCCACATGGCAGAATACATGATTAGCCACGTATACCCTAATCATTTGACCAAACAATGCCACGTGTCAAGATACTTATCCACCTTTTAAATCACAGCAACCAAAATCACACTTTTCACTCAGATTTGACAAATTGCTGACAGCTAACATCCGATAGACCGCATCTGACCTTTAATACCGCCCATTTTTTTCCTGTTTGACGACTGCATTGTGATTGCAAAATCTCTCAGCCTCCGACGTCAGTTTTTCGAGATTTAAACGAAGCTGGCGCGGATCTATGATGACGAGGGCTACTTCACGCTCGTTGAGGTAATTTCGAGAATCTGATTTTTGATTAAAAATTTCCACCTCCCGTCCAGATTTTGATCATCTATATAATGAGAGAGAGAATCACTTAATTTATGTTTTGCTAAGGTTAAAGACAAACAAACTTCACAAAAACGCTCAATATGGATGCAAAGATGAACTTTAACCAGCCTATACACAGAATGCAACCCCACACCATTTTATGAAGGGAGAGATGGTGAATACAAGCAAACCTCCCATAGGAAGGCATAGGCATAGCAAACACTCAATATTTTAAGTGGCAATTGATGATCCTTGACATTCCCTTAGAGGGAGTGACTCACTTCATTCCTCCACAACCCACCATGTTCCTAGGCTCACAGAAACTTCATTTTATGCTCGGGGAATAACCACTAAAGATCACGAGTGAAGTTAGAGAAGCTAGGATCAACTCACGTGAAGTAGCACCCACTATCCAGTGCCATCAATTCCCTTCCTTCATTGGATCTTTCTTGTATGACTAAGATCCTAATAATCCCAAGCATATGTAATTGTCTCTGTTACCACTTGAACTATCACCCTAGGTGCAATGTGTAACACACTTAACCCCCTTAAGCCTTCCTTTAGGTTGGTGGGGTGTCATTTTTTTTTTTCTTTCCTCAATGCCACATTTCTTTATCGCCTCTAAAATTTAGTTTTGGTTTCATAATTTGGTTCTGCTCATCGAGAGCTTTCCAACAACTGTAACCATGTTGAAAACCGAGCTCTGGATCAAAAGTTATGTACCTTTGAGGTTTCTAGGCCTTCATTGGCCGAAACCATCACACTGCCATGTGGCTTCATGTCACTTGTACAATTCCACGTGGCAACATTTGGTGCAAATGTGGTTGTTGGCGTGGCATCAACCATCGAAACCCTCGACTCTCCTGCTCTCGACATTTCTACTTTGGTATACGGGGCCATTGGGTGATTGGCCCATTGGGCTCACCAGGGCACCGAGTGATCGACCAACTGGGGCATCAGCTTGCTTACACTTTGCATTACCCCAAGCACTCGATCTGGAGGCCTAGTTGTCACCTTGGACATGTGGCCCTGTCACAACCTACCACCTGGCTTGACACGTGGCACCCACGACTCAATACGAAACTCGGCCTCGAGACTCCAAATTTTTAGGAAATCTCCTAAAAAATAGGAGATCCTCTCGATGACTAGAAATCCCTAAAAAATAGGAAAAATAATTACTAGGTGAATGTGAAGTGTGTAATATCTCCAACAATATAATCCCCCCTTTCCTCTGCGCGTCCTCCAATTATTTTTCCCTCTTTCCCTTTCCTCGAGATCTTCCATTTTACTTCTGTCAGAAGTAAGCTCCCAATTCCAAGGGAAAGATCCTTGCTGCGTACTTCTGGTTGACATTGCATCTCCTCCTTTCACTACTCCAAGTACCAAACTTGAAGGTAGTTAGAACTGTTCCAACCACCTAATCTGCAAGCCATTAACATTTCCTTGTGGTCAAGGTCAATAGGTACTTGTGGACAAGTTATGCATTCAAGTCATGCAAATGTAGGTTGGGTTGTTGAGTAAATTTCCTATTTTCCTCATTAAAACTCTCCATTTTGACCTCACCAGTTCCTTTTGTGGTATCATGGCCAGTGCTGTAGGCTTCCCTCATTGGTCGGTTATATATATTTTCATTATCATAAACATAGTTACAATCTTCGTTATTCATAACACAAAGTCTTACACTTAATTACAAACTTGAGAGAAAACAAAGTGTTACATTCCCCTCCCCCTTAAGGAAACACCGTCCTCGGTGTTTGCAATACCATATATAAAAATTTATACAAAAACAAAAATGGGTATGCTACTCTCATGGTATCCTTTAATTCCCACGTGGGCTCATCTGGTCCAAAGTGCTTCCATTGTACCTTGACTTGTACGATGGCTCTGTCTGAGAGAAATTTCTCTTTCCTGTCCAAAATGCATTGAGGCTTGGGTTTGAATTCTCCCTCGGGTTCCACCTGTATCACAATCCAATCAATAATGTGATTATAATCATGAATGTACTTTTTTAATAAAGATATATGGAACACATTGTGAGCTCTAATAGTAGGTGGTAGGGAAAGTCTATATGCCATTGATCCTACTCTGTCCATGACTTCAAAGGGTCTATAATTGGGGTGCCAACTCGGGACAAGTTCCTATTCTCAGGGAACTCTTATTGGGTTTCATTATGAGACACAGATGATCTCCCACCTTAAACTCCTTATGAGTCTTTTTTCTATTTGCATGACTTTTTTGCCTATCCTGGGATGCTTTTAAATTCTTTCTTATTCTGATCACTTCCTGTTCCATTTCTTTTAATAGGTTTTGTCCAAGTATGATCCTATCCACTGCACTGTCCAAGCTAAGTGGGACTCTGCATTTGTTGCCATACAAAGCCTCAAATGGGCTCATCTTCAATGAATCTTGATAATCGTTATTGTATGAAAACTCTACTAGGGGTAGATATTCATCACATTTCTTGGGCCGATGTATGACATGCATCTTTAACATATCTTCTAACACTTTGTTCACCCTTCCAGTCTGTCCATTTTTTTGAGGATGATAAGCGGTGTTGAATGCTAACTGCGTTCCCAATCCTACACACAAGCCTTTCTAGAAATTTGATGTGAATTTCGTATCTCTATCTGAAACAATACTCTTGGGTATTCCATGCAACCTAAAATTTTCTTTCATGAAAATATCAACGAAATCTGTAGCTTTGAAGGTAGATTTAATTGGAATGAAGTGAGATGTCTTGCTCAACTTATCCACCACTACCATGATTGCATCATGTTGCTTAACTGTTTTCAGTAAAACTGTAATAAAATCCATGGAAACAGTTTTCCACTTCCATTCCAGGATTAGCAATGGTTGCAATAGTCCTGCAGGGTGCTTATGTTCAACTTTGACTTGTTGACACTCCAAGCACTTTGCAATGTATTTAACAATGTCCCTCTTCATTTCTGGCTAGTAATACAGTTATTTTATTGTTGTCATCATTTTCTAGTAGCTAGGATGACCCACATAGGGTTTTCTATGAAACTCGTTCATAATGAGGTGTTTCAGCTCAATCAAATTAGTTACATACAATCTGTTATTGTGCATCAACAACCTTCCCTATGTGAGCTGATATCCTTCATACTTATGCCCTCTGGGACCTTGTTGCAAACTTTCCTTTATTGAGTTGAATTGTTCATCACTTTGCAGGGCATTTATGATTCTTTGCTTTATATTTGATTCACATGTGATTGTTGTTGTTAAGTGGACGGTTTCCAAGCTTTTGCTGAGTGCATCTGCCACTAGATTTTCTTTGTCTTTGATGTATTTGATTTCAAAATCAAACTCACTGATTAGAACCATCCATTTGGCTTGTCTGGCATTTAAACGTGGCTGATCGAATATGTACCTCAGTCCACTATGGTCTGTCATTAATACAAACCTCCTTCCAAGTAGATAATGTCTCCACATCTTCAAGACATACACAATGGTTGCCAGTTCTAGGTTATGAGTGACATAACGTTTCTCATGCTCGTTTATCTTTTTTGATTCATAACATATCACATGCTCTTCTTGCATGAGAATCCCATTGAATCATTTTTTGCAAGCATCAGTGCAAACCAAAAAATCATTTTTAAGGTCTGCAATCTTTAGAATAGAGGCATTGGTCAAGAGATGTTTAAGCTGCTGGAAACTGGGTACACACTATGTTGACCAGACAAACTTCACCCCCTTTCTTTGCAATGAGGTAATGGTATGATCGATCTTGGAAAATCTCTTAATAAACCTCCTATAATATCTAGCTAATCCCATAAATGACCTCACTTTAGACACATTTTTAGGGGTTGGCCAATCCATGACACATTTATTCTTTTTTGGGTCTATTACCACTCCATCTCCCGAAATTACATGACCCAAATATTGAATATGTTTTTGGAAGAAATCACACTTGTTGTACTTAGCATACAATTGGTGTTCTCTCAACACCTGTAGCACCAATCTAAGCTGTTTCTCATCCTCCTCCTAGGTTTTTGAATAAATTAGGATGTCATCAATGGAAACCAAGACACACTTGTCCAAGTATTTGTTGAGAATATTATTCATCAGATGCATAAAGGTGGTTGGTGCATTGGTGAGACCAAAAGGCACCACCACAAACTCATAGTGCCTGTATCTTGTCCTGAATGCGGTCTTATGAATATCTCCATCCTTAATTCTGACTTGATGGTATCCAGACCTCAAGTCTATTTTAGAGAACATTGTATCCCCTCTAAGTTGATTAAAAAGTTCATTGATTCTAGGTAGTGGGTATTTGTTTTTGATGGTCATCTTATTTAACAGTCTGAGAGTACCATCCTATTTCTTTACAAATAAATTTGGTGCTCCCCATGGGGATACACTAGGACTAATATACCCTTTGTCTAGCATCTCCTTTAGTTGTACTTTTAACTCTACCAACTCAAGCATGCTCATTCTATAGGGTACCTTTGATGCAGGTACTGATCCTGGCATCAATGCTATTGAGAAATCAATGTCCCTCCTAGGATGCAGTCCTGGTATCTCTTTTAGAAATACATCTTTGAACTCATGCAACATAGGGTGGTCCTCTATTTTTAGCTTGTTTTTTTCCGTTGAATTTAACACTTTTATAGCATACATGGGACATTCTTTTCTGCTATCCCTATTGAGTTGTAATGTTGATATATGTCTTACATATACAAGATTATGGATACCTTGCAACACCCTCTTGTTGTTCTTGTTACCCTCACATTCCAAAGTTTAATTAAAACAATCCAATTTTAGTTTGTGGGCATCCAACCAATCCATGCCAATCAACATGTCATATGATCCCAAAGGCAGTAGGTTCAGGGCTTCTTGGGTATGTAGTCCATTCATTTCAAATGGGAAGGCTTCAATCATCTCCGATACCTTCCTCTTCTTCCATGTGGCTAGTTGAACCAACCATGATTTTGCATGCTTCCTTTTATGTAGAGCACACGTTTCAACAAATTGGGGCGAGATATAACTAATGTTAGAACCATGGTCAATCAAAATAGAAATAGGTTGCTTGACAATTATACCTTTCAATTCCACCACAGATGCTTGGTTGTCTACTTACCAATTTTCAACAACTGGATAAATCTTCAACACACTTTTGGCCACATCATTAATTGTAGTAGCCTCCTGGACATGGTACTCTTTTCTTCTCATGTTGTCTATGGAGGAAATCTCTCAGGAGAGGTGCCTCCTCACAACCCCAACAATGTAGAGGTCCTTTCTTCTTCTCCTCTACTTTTTCTCTTGCCTATTCCACCATGACCCTCCTCTTTGAATCAATGACTGTTGTTCCTTTCGGGGTTAAATAAGGATATGAACGATCCCTAGGGTTTATTTCTCATTATCTCCAATTTCTTAATCATGACAGAGGGGCTTATATCGAGTAGCCAAACATAAGACGATTAAGCTTGAATTCCAAGGAAGAATCAATTCTCCCCGCCCCGAACATAAAGCTTAGCCCGCTCTTACAGAGGTTGGGTTCTTTCACCAAATTTGGGTTTTATAGCGGACAAAGAAATTGATGACGCAATTTAAAATGTACAGGGATATAACTCCCAAGCATCCCTTACTTACTTCTTTGGGATTTCAAACCTCTGCCCATACTTACTTCAAAGCTTGTCGTCATAGGTTAATTGACGAGTGGATTAAATCATAGATATTATAATTGTGAATTATAGATCCAAGCATATCTTTTCAACTATCATTCATCACAAGAGGCAATATCCAACAAAGGAATACAAGCAAGCAAAAGATGGAATTCATTCATGTCTAATCCATTACATAAACATCATACGGTCCAAAATCATTACCATACATCCAAGAGATAGTACGGGTGAAAGTACTTATCTGTTCAATGATGAAATTAACCAACGAATTGACTATGGGGGAAAGCCTTTTCTCCCAATCATAGGATATGCTGCACTTTTTCTTTGTACATCAAGCCACCCTCGTGCCAGGCCATGATTCCACTAGGGAATTCTCACACTGGTTTAACCAGTCAAAGAATGGATCATGGAAGTTACTAAAGATGGAATCATGTAAATGCTAAAGATGTCTTAATCCCATATGAATTGTATACCAATGCTACAATATTTAAAATTTAAAGCATGAGATGCCACCATAAGATTAATGAATTATGTTATTCATTGTCTATTAGATGGTCATCAAGAATTAGTTATCGTTGAGATACATCTGCATCAGTAAGAGCATATGTCAACAATGAATTGCAACAACAATAACTCTGCTTTAGGACAACAAGATTAAAGCATGAATTTATTAAGTGCCAAAGGTTATGCAATTACTTGCTTGCTATTGTTATGTATAACAGTGAGGACAACAGAGTTGTGTAATGAATTACCTTCACTTGTAGCATTTAAAGCACCATCCAATGATCATCATTTAGGGTATGTGAATTCTATTATTATTTTTTATCTCACATAGCTTGTAGCATAGAAATAATGATTAATTAAGGCAAGTAAACACTAAGCAATTCCATCAACATTTAGGCACATTAACCATTGTATATTGGAGTAGTTTACCCTCATGAAATACCAGAGATCAAAGAGTCCCGAGAGTTAGCTCAATTGGTCTAGAGCCAGACATGAGATATTTCCTGCTTGTTGTTGGTCATAGGTTTGACTTGTTAGAAATAATAGATGTGATTGTTTAACCATAGACAATATAACAATATTTTCACCCAGCCATAGGCCGAAGCCACCCCCGAGCACCTTAACCTTGACAAAGAATGATTCTGGAAGAAAACCCTAGGCTAATAGCCAATCAATGTAGCGTACCTCTCTCCAAAGCAAGCATACAGGGCAGAAAGTCCAAACCACAACCAATAGAAGGTCCAAGCATAAACCGAGAATACAGATTGCAGTAGCTGCAACTGCAACTACTCTCCATACTTGCGCACTTACCCAATTTATGTAGTGTGCACTTGTACATTTCTGCAGTTGCGAGCTGTGTGTACCAAATGAGACCTGGCTTCCTGTATTTATACTATTTTTCCTGAGTTGTCTGGGCCAACTTCTCATTCTGGAGGCTAAACACTTAATATTAAATATTTCCTTTAGCTGACTTGTCTTCTAGGGTTATGTCCAATGATTTAGGGTTTCTTCTTGCTTCCCAAAATATTCTATTCTCGTCAGGGTTACACGTGGAGGTAAATACCTCCCGCAGCTACCATAATATCAACACTCCGTCCTATCTAGGGAGGTATTGAAGGCAATGGCGGGGAGCACAAACATACCATTCAACCAGTAGCATCATCATAGTCATACAGGTTATTTCATGATTAGATCACAAGCACCATCATCACTATCAGTATCATCTGATAACATCAACTGCATCATCTCTCGAAATGATACTCCATCTGAGTAATCAGGCATGATGCTGAATAAGTCATTCACTCCACAGAGTGATACAAGGACCATTCTTCTAATATGGACATACGTCCTAGAAGAATGATTGTCCCAACAGATGCTAAAATCTACGCCATGGGCTACAGAGACCATTCTTATAGGAATTTCATTCTAGGACTATTTTCTAATCGGGTCATATGTACCATAGAGATTCGTCTCAACCTATATTCCTTAGAAAATATCGGGCCTGAACCATTTTTCCTAATCGGGCCACAATCTGTGCCTTAGGAAAATAATAGTCCATGTCATGTCAAAAAACTGTCAACCTGGACCATTCTCCATAGAGAGAATACCTGTCCACCATCAATTTGTTCTATCTAGACCATTCTCCGTCTGAGCACACTGACTATCCATCTAGCTGATCATCATTTTCAACACTACTGATAGTCTACATGGAAATCAGAACAATGACATCCAATAGAACACAACTGTGTCTATCCATAGTAGTAAACAACTACTATCTAGTGGTACACAACCACACCAAGTAGCACACGACTACTTAATCAATGACACATAGTCACAACCAGTGGAACACATCCACCACAGTAGCATACATCTACTGTCAGAGACATACAGTCTCCATAGTAATCATATCATCTGATATCAACCTACATAAAAGCAATATCATGATATAAACTCAGTCATCTGGGCCATTCTTCCACTCACATCTATGAGATCTGGAAGAGTATCTGCCCTCAGAAAGTAAAACATTAGTCATGGGCTATCTGGACTATTCTTCTTAAGCATAGAAAAATAACTTCCCCTGATTTCCGAGCCTGGACCATTCACCTAACTGGTCCATTCCTCCGACACTAAACATAGTTCAACCTTGATAGAATGAGTCTGCCCTAGGGAATTCCTATCCCTGATTGTTGAACCTGGACCATTTACCTAACTGGGCCATTCCTCCGACCCTAAACATAGTGCAACCTGGAGAGAATGAGTCTTCCCTAGGGAATGACTGTCCAGACCATTTACTAATGGAAATGATTGTCCTACACCAACCTCCAAAACAAACCATTCTTTGAAACTGCTCACAACTGTGAACTTCGAAAGAATGACTGCTCGGTGAGGCGGACCATTCTACCTGACCACTATTCAGAGTGTCTGCCAAGAAGAATGACTGTCCTAGACCATTCCCCACACTGACCACAAGGGGAATCACTGTCTATGGTACATCAAAAATCTATCGAACCATTTTCATTACAAAAATGACTGTCCGATTTGGACCATTTTTCGAACTGGAAAATTCCTGTCCGTTAGAAATCTCAAACCACTTTCCGAACTGGAAAGGAACTGCTCATCCTGGACCATTTTTCGAACTGAAAAATGTCTATCCATAAATAAATAACACATCAGTGCTCCCTCCCAACCTGGGAGTAATCTCTTCCTTTTTCAATAAGGAAGTCGTCTCCACGAGCTCCAACTTGTTTCTTGAGTACACAAACTTTTTCATCTTGGACAAAGGCTTTACCAAAATATCTGTTATCTTCTCATCTGTGGATATATATTGGAGAACCACTTCTCTTTTTTGGACTTCATCACGAAGAATGTAATGCTTGATCTCAATGTACTTCGATCTGTCAGTAACACTGGTTTTCTCTGAAGTCTTCATATAGCTCTGATCATTACAATATATCATGATTGAATTCAACACTTTTGTTTCCTACTAGCTCATGGCATCATGACAAGGCTCAAACTGAAACATATCCAAGTACCACTTCTTTTGTCATCATGAGAGTTTGTCATGGATTAGCAATCCATCATCCTAGACTTCTGAGTAACCATTCTGATACATTATCTCTGTCATAGAAAGTTTTCGCCACGCTTCTGCTGTGCATGAGAGGCTCTGCACCAAGTTGTTTGAATCCATACAAGATCTTCTTCCATCTGCATACAAGGGTCTCTATCTGGTATACCTCAAAACCTTGAGGTTTCTCTACATATGCTTCTTGTTCAATTACTCCGTTGAGGAGAACAATGTTTACATTCAGTTGATGTAAACTCCAACCCATGGATATTTCAGAAGATATAATGGCTCAGGTAGAGTTATGTATGGTTACTGGAACAAGCTATCATCATAGTCTTCTCCCTCCATATGGGAGAAACTCTAGTTTTGAATTTCACAATGCTTCCATTCATAAGTCTTCCATACACTGTTTTTCATCACAACTTTCATTTCTTCAGCTTGATTGCTTCTAGTGGGTTCAAACCACGCTGGTAGTCTTGTGATTCTCGATATAATGACTGGTTGTTCTGGCTTTTCTTTCTTTCTTGGAATCTTCATGTTCTTCCTCATTTTTCTCTCTAGCTCTTGGGTCCATGGAGTTTTCTGAAGATTCCATGCCATGAAGATTCCAACTTCTTCCTTTCATCATAGGATCATGGATGTGGATGGACAATTAGGGATACTTTAAGGCTTCTTTTCAAAGAAGACTTCTTCTAAAGTCAAACTGAACACGTGGTGCTTTTCATGGCTGC
>SNQJ01S0241476.1:0-13466 GCA_010110895.2 Picea sitchensis
CCCCCTTTAAGTGTGGTAGGTGTGCCCAACAACTGTTGGACACCAAGATCACTAAATCCACTGCCTTCCACCCTCAAATCGATGACCAGACACAGGTCGTCAAGCGGATTATTGTGCACATCCTTCGCATGTATAAATCTAAGCATTTGTGCACATGGGATGCGAGTCTTCCCTATGTTCATAAAAACTACAATAGGGCTCTCCATAGCTCCACTAGCCATATCCCATTTTAGGTGTGGTTGGGATTCCAACCCTTGGGTCCCATTGATGTTGCACTACCTCTTGCAACCACACAGAAAAAATCTTTCCATGCTCAGTCTGAGGCCAACAAAGACACTAGATTCATTGAGTGGATTCAACATATTCACCAACATGTCCATGAGATTTTGCAGAAAGCCAATGCTAAGTACAAGCAACGCCATGATCAACATTGCTTACTACACAAGTTTTAGGTGGGAGACAAGGTCTGGTTACATTTGTAGAAAGAACCCCTTACAGGGCCCCATCAGAAGCTCTTTCCACTTCGCTATAGGCCTTACACTATCACCAAGGATGTGGGAGTCAATGCTTTTGAGATCAACACTCCCCCCTTCCTTAGCTTGCACCTAGTGTTCAATGTGGAACTACTACGACCATATTTTCCACCATTTTTGAACACCTCAGAAATCGAAGAATAGTTGACACCAACAAAGCTCAACCTTGACTGCATAGAATAGACATCCATTGATTAGATAGTGGACACACACGTCAAGGGCACTCGCCAACAAAGAATCTAGCTTTATCGGGTTGTCAAGGCAGGGAAGCTCCTGCAACAAGGAAGATGGATCACCTAGGGCTAGATTCAACAAAAAATTCCTCACTTGATGGGGGAACTCAACACAATGGATACCATTTCTTCCTAAGGGGGGAGGACTGATCTAGGTGGATATTGGTGGCCACCCACCTATTCCAACTGTCTCCTTTTGGCAATTTTAGTTAAACACGTTCTTCTGTAATTATTTTTAAATGTGAGTTCTATAGTTTTGGGGTTGTGTGAAGCTCTACACAGCTGTCATGTGGAGATTGGTGGTGGCCCACCTAATCCAATTGGATTATTCTGGAATTTTTCATGTCAATACATCTTTTTGTACTTCCAAGGCCATTTTGGGGCCCTAAATAGTGTTTTTTTTTGCTTTCTACATTCAAATGGTATATGGAGTTATAGTTTCATGACATAATGTGTATTTCTCGAAAATACCTTTCCAATGGGATATCACGCGTCTAAAACAGAGGTTGTATGCAAAAGTTATGACCCTAGGAAGTTGAGGTACCAACTTACCCATCGGGGCCCACAAAACTTTTGGTGTTTCATCTCCTAGGGTTAGGTTTTTGTATGTCTAGGGTTTTGGAATTCATGAGTAATGTTAAAAAGGCCTTTGGGGCCTCATTGTAATCATTCTTCTCATACATATGCGTGTAGAAACCACATCTCTTCTTATAGATAGCTACCACCATTCGAGCAAGTTATTTTGAGTTCTGTAGTTTTACCAGGGATGATTTTAAGGATGGAAATTTATTTTAAAATGTAGAAACCTTTGTGAATCTTACTAATACTTCATATTCCAACTATAAAATGTTTGACGATATTTTTGTAAAAATATTCAAATTTCTAAGGATTTTATATAGTTTGTATAAATTTTTGGCGATTTTTAAGGTAAAATAATTTTATCCTATAGAATTTCGGTGAATCATTTTTAGAATAACGAATCTTGTTTTTGGGAAAAACCATGGAAAATTAGACCATGAGAAAAATTTATTCCCTAAAATCATCCACTAGTTTTACAGTTTCAACCTATTTTATTTATTTAATAGAAGTTATTGTTCACTGGATATTTGTTGTTGTTCTCCATATCTATGTGTTATTATATTCAGTCTATTATTTATTTCATTCTGCTCATAAATCTGGATCAGTCATCTAAGTATACGACTAATTTTTCCCCCAAAAATGGCTTCAAAACTTCGTTCATAAGCCTCATGAATGTACTAGGTGCATTAGTTAGCCCAAATGGAATAACAAACCATTTGAACAACCCATATTTTGTCTTGAACATTGAATTCCATTTATCACCTCCCCTTATCTGAATTTGATGATAATCGCTCTTCAAATCAATCTTCATGACAACACAACACAAACAGTCCACAAGATCATCCATTCTTGGCAAATGAAACCTGTACTTGATGGTAATCTTATTAATAGACCGTGAATCCGTACACATCCACCACTCAACTTTCTTTTTCGGTCTCAAAACTGTTGGTACTGCGCAAGGACTCAAAATTTCTCGAATTAATCCTATATCAAGTAACTCATGTACTTTCCTATTTACCTCTTCACTCTCTATTAGATTCATTCGATAAGGTTCTTTATTTGGAAAACTTGATCTTGTTATCAAGTCAATCTGGTGTGATATATTTATCAATGGAGGTAATCCCGCTGGTAAATTTTTTGCTACAATTTCCTTAAAATATTTCAACAAGTGTTGAATCTCGACTGATATAAAATTTCCTTTCTCAGTCTTCTGAATCCTTTTTGGCATTATGGCCAAACAACAACCACTTTGTTTCTACTCTCTCAGAAATTCCTTAGAAAAAGATAACATGATTCGGTTTTTACTGTTATGAATATTTTTGTTGTTACTGTCATCCATAAACTTGCTATTACTATTGTCCATAACCTTGTTGTTATTGTTTTCCATACCCTTGTTGTTATTGTTGTCCACACTCTTTTCCAACATTGGTACCAACTTCTGACGTTGTCCATCCTTGAAAAATTCATATGAATTCTCTCTACCATCATGGAATACCTTTCTTTCAAACATCCATGGCTTGCCAAGTAATACGTGACATGCATCCATCTCTATCACATCACATAAAACTGGTTCGTTGAAACTCCCATTCTGGAAACTCAATAAACATTGCTTAGCCACAATCACTTGTTGTCCTTTTGGAAACCATGAAACTCAGTACAGATTAGGATGTGGAATTATTTTCAACTTCAATTTCTCCATTACTTTAGTGGATACCAAATTTTATGTACTCCTACCATCTATGACAAGATGACAACACTTATCCTGAATTTTACATTTAGTTTTGAACACTATCTTTCTATGCTTAGGTTCTTTTGTTGCCTTTGTCTCAAGATTGAGTAATACTCTTCTCAACATCAGGTTTTCTCCTTGTTCTTGCTGAAGTACTTCCATATTCCCACTAGTAATTATTGTCTCATATGCTTGGGTGACTTGTGTCCTAGCTTCATTTCTTCTCGATGTGTTTTGTCTCTTCGAAATTATGATGTTGTGTGACCCTCTACGCCACATCTATAGCATGTAATCACATACCTACCTTGGCCACAACCTCTGCCTCTTCCAACACGTATTCCTCCTCTTTTATTTTGATTGTTGTTTGCTTCATCCTCCTTCTCAATGTATTTAGTAACACTTGTTCTACCTCTCCCTATAGTCTTTTTTCCCGAAATTTCTGGTGCAATCTTCTGCTAATATTTTCTTCCACTTTCAAATAAACCCGATGGGATTCATATAAATTATGAAAGTAATGCATACTCATCTCATCCCAAATATGATACTTCATCACATTCACATACCTTGCCACTCTTTGATAGTCTAGTTCTTTTATCCCTGACTTGAGTGGCAGCTTGAAGAATTATTCAGTATATTCACGCACAAATGTCTCTTTCTGCATGAGATTTTGTACTTGTCTACACAAGTTCTATTGCTAATCAACATGAAAAAATTTCTCCTTGATTTTACTAACCATCTTCTTCCAAGTTTTAATCTTCTCTAATATATTATCTACTTTGTTTTTCTACAGCATATCCCACCAAAATGCAGCAGGTCCTTTGAACTTCGTAATGGAAAAATGAACATGATTTGGATCTTGAACATTCTCATGATCAATGTATATTTCGATCTCTCCTATCCAATCTATAATAGTTTCAACCCTCAGACTGCCATCATAGAACTAAACTTAAACCCTCATGCTACCTATGTTACTCAAGAAGGATATCAAATGCATTGTTTGGTTTCCTTCCTTCAATTTTTTTTTAACTTCAATATATTCCTTAGATTCTGAATCTAACTTAGCTTCTCCATTTCTTCTATTCTCTAACTCTTCTATTCTTCTTCTTGATTCTTCAAGTTCTCTATTCCTCGGACCTCCTCGTGTTACTCTTGTTCTTCGTGGTGACATCCTTATGAGTTGTCTTGCATCCCTCACTTGGATCAACATTCATAGGCCTTACCTCTAGGATCTATTCTCTCATAACTCAGGGATTAACCTACTATGATACCACTTGATGCAACAACACTAGACCTATAACAATTCTAACTCCTACAATATAGTGCTCTTCCTTCAGAATGAAAAACAAAACTCATGTTTGGACATTTAACAGAAATTTCAATTACTTTTATTAAAGACTGAAATAGAAGGAATGGATTACAATCACAAGAACATGAAAAAATAATGAACCCTTGACTTTAGCATTTATTTCAAAATTCCTCTGATTACAATGTGATCAATGGATAAAATCCTTCATTGCATGATACAATCTTTTCTTTCCCCATTCTCTGTGATGATCTCAATCACTTCAATCAAACCTGAGTGAGCTCCCTTCAATTCTTCTATGAATGACCAACCACATTTGCGCCTCATCTTTTCTCTTTTTATCACCATGCTCTCTTGTCGATCCATTTCCATTTGTTGAGAAGATGAACAGTCATGATTGTTCAATGCCCAATCGTTTCCCAATTTGTAATTTGTTCCCTCCTCTTTCACAAATGATTGTCACTTGGTGCTTAATCTTCATGGGATGTGTGTACTGAACTTGGAATCAAAACAATGAGTAGCAGTATAAACATTTATCATAGAATCTTGTAGCATGGAGTTGCAACATAGAAGTTACAACAGTGTCATCCATCAATTGGCATGGGTCGCAACATTGTCATTTGTAACAAGGAATCACAACACGAGATGCAGAGTAGAGTTGTATCCATATTTATTCGTCCTAATTGAACTTGTACATAATTGAAATTTTTTTGGGTGATGCAGATCACCCAAAACCAAGGATGATCCTGCATCATGTTGGTATTTTTTATGTTTCTTAGATCTTGATAGTTATTGTCTTATGATTAATAACAAGATTCACTTTCATACATCAATTATCATAGAATAACTAACACTGAAATCCCAACTATAAAATGCAGTGAAAATAACAAGATCTAGAAATATTAACCCTGCACAATAGACACAAGAACACAAGAGTTTATCTTGAGAAACCCAACCTTGGGAGAAAACCCAACAACCTTTCTATAGAAGAATTCAATCTAAGATATTACCAGTATCACCATCAATAGAAAAAATTCCATACAGAAAAGATCCTCCCCAAGGCTAGCATCACCAAGACCTAGCTCCTCAATAGTATGACCAAGAATAACCAAGCAAGAGCTTCTCCAAGTGTGGCACACTTTCCAAGATAACCAATAACCTAGAAATAGTGAAACTACCAAAACTGCAGTTGCAATTGCCTTGTGCGCACTGCAAAAGGAGTTGTCTGACTGTTAAAATGAAATGAGCCAGTTCTATATTTATAATTATCTGGGCACTAGTCTGGGGTTGACTTCTTATTTTTGGGTCTTCAATTTTATTATTATTTTTCTTGTGGGGTCGAATTTTCTTCCTGGGTATTCAACTTCTTCCTAGGGCTTATGTAATGGTGTAGATGGGTCTTCTTGTACTTTCTTGTGGAGAATGACTTCCCAAAGTTGCAAATATCCAACACTCCCTCTCAACGAGGGAGGCATTCTCCACATTTGGATTTCTTCTGTCATAGAAAGGTTTTCTTCATGAGCCATGTTGATGTTCCATCTCTGCACATGCATTCCATCACAAAATATGCATGTGATAACATCTCGATTCCATCCATTCCTTGACAAGAGAAGGTCTACACCTAGGCCATTGACCACTAACAGAGCCCCATGAGTGAATGAATCATTACCCTTGGTCATATCAACACTAGCATAGCCTCGTCCATGACCAATTTGAGATAATGTCTGCTTGATGCTTATCTATGCTACTCACCACTAGCAAAGCCATGTGGATGAGTGAATCATTCTCCTTTGGTCATATCATTACTAGCATAGCCCTGTGCATGACCAATCTAGGAAGAATGTCTTCCCAAACCTGGAGAACATCAACATACCTGGGTCATTCACCATTATCAGAGCCACGTGAGTAAATGAGTCATTCTCCCCTTGGTCATATCAACACTAGAATAGCCCCATACATTTCCAATCTGGGGGAATGTATGCTTGATGCTATCAACATACCTGGGCCATTCACCACTAGCAGAGCCTCATGAGTGAATGAATCATTCTCCCCTTGGTCATATCAGCACTAGCATAGCCCCATGCATGACTAATCTAGGGGAATGTCTTCCCGATGTTGAAACATCAATGCTCATCACTAGCTAAATCAACATGGATAATCCGGTGTATCATCCTCCTCAACCTAGTCATCATGGCCACTCTCGAAGGATATCTGCAATCTTCTTATATGTGGATAAGTATTGAAGCTTCATTGCTCCCTTCTATACCATGTCTTGGATGAAGTCCCGCAAGAAGCTTCTGAAGTTTCACCACTTCATGAATTGTGACATTGGTTGTCACATACTCCATCTCTGTTGTCCTAAGTGATATAGAATCATGCTTCTAACTTATCCCAGAAATAGTAATTGATTCTAAGTTGAAGCAACACCCTGAGGTGCTCAATCTATCTATTGCACTCCTACTCAATCAAAATCTGTATATCTTTGTAGCCTCACTTCATCACTTGAGATAAACCATATCCAATTGTACCATGCTTCACTTCCACCCACTGGACCTGCCTTGGATTCAACCAAATACTAGCTTAGGGTGCTCACTGCAAAGAAAATATCTAGCTTGGCATTAACCAGGTACATCAAGGATCCAATCTACTACCTGTACATCATGGGATCCACCAAATCTAAATATGAAGTAGAATCACTCAACTTCTTCATATTTTTCATCATAGATGTAGTCATGGAATTGCAGTCCATCATATAGAATCTCATCAGTATCCCCTGAATGAGGAACATATCATCTGATCGTCACACCTCTAATCCTAAGAGTACATCCATTCAGGATCCTCCATCTCAAACTTTGAGGCCAACTCCCTCTCTCACTAGAGTAAAGTCTATTGAAACAAGTGGATCCTCCCCAGGAGGTCTCACATCTCCTTGAAGTCTCTTGCTTCTGAATCTTATGTCTAGCCTCATCAACTCATGAGGCTTGTCTATCAGTCCTGGAATATGTCTTTCTTCCCACCTGAACCTGAGTGGAAACTCCATTTGAATGATCAAATCTCCCTATGATCCAACTGACTCTCTCTGAGATCAGGCTCACTTTGAGTCTCTACATTCTTGGTTAAAACCAAGCTCATCAATTATTCATTGATGCTAGAGTACCATGATCCATATAAAACATGACTACCTCTGAGTCTATAAATCTCTGGAGCCATTTTATCCCTCTACATCTTCTGAAGTCTGATATCTAATGAACTGCCCTGGGAGGTTTCTCCTCCTTACTGGACCCTGAGGGTTAACTCCCTCTGAGCTCTAACTTCCTCTGAACTCATACTAGGTGGGTCTTTTTCCTCACCACTGGTGGAGCCACCTTCTCCTCACTATCAATCTCCATGTGGAACACTCTGTATCCCACAAAAAGTATCCTTCTTTTCATAAGGTTCTAACTTCGTCTTCTTTGCATTCGGTATATGGATGTATAAAGTCACGTACACAACTCTATGTATGGATAGTATGCTCCATGTCTCAAACTAGAGACCATCTAATATGTTTCCTCCTGCAACTATCACTATAGCTTCCTCTCAGAGATACCACATGTGACCTTCCTGGAACAAGATCAATAACAAGGGAAAATAGCAGACAAGAAAAATATTCTTATGAATAGGAAATAGAAACAAGAATAAAAAATTGGGAAATAGGAACAACACTTTTCCAATGTTGTTACCAATCATTCCTCTGTGGTAACCTTCCTGGAACAAAAAAACAACCAAGAACATCTCCTAAAGGAGATCAATTCTATCTTGCAAACAAGTGCATCATTAGTACTAAACAATGAGCATTTACATAATGATTATTGTACTAGAAATATTCGAGTGTCATTAAACATTTGATAGCAAAAGGTACTTAACAGTAATAGAAATCTAAAGATTATTGTTCTGGTTACAATATTTATTTAGGTTGCAGCAATATAACAAATATCAAACCTGATATGCAAACCTATATTCTTAACTGCTAGGGAGGGTGCGCTATTCCTATGAATGCACTAGATCCAAGGATCACTTTGGGTCATTGCTTGGACAAGGTCCCTTGTACATCCCCTTCAAACACCCTCATACTTTTCTAAATGATATAACTTGGAAAGATATATAAGTGCATACATCTTAAATTTGTAGCACCATCCAACTTGTCTTCTAATCTCAAGGTTTGTGCAACTGGAAACTGCAATTGGCGACTGACAATTGCAACTGGCAGCTGCAACTGCAACTGGCAGCTACAACTGCAACTGGCAACTGCAACTAGCAACATGAAACTGCAATTGTAATTGTAATTGTGCAGTGACAATATTTCAACTAGATCTAATACCATGTTGGTATTTTATATTTTTCTCAGATCTTGATAGTTATTGCCTTGTTATTAGTAACAAGATTCACTTTCATACATCAATTATCATAAAATAACTATACACTAAAAATATCAACTATAACAATGCAAAGGAAATAACAAGATCTAGAAATATTAACCATGCACAGTAGACACAAGAACATAAGAGTTTATCCTGGGAAACTCAACCTTGGGAGAAAACCCAACAACCTTTCAATAGAAGAATTCAGTCCAAGATATTACCAACACATCACCATCAATAGCCAAAATACCATACAGAAAATATCTTCCCCAAGGATAGCATCACCAAGACCTAGCTCCTCAATAATGTGACCAAAAATAACCAAGCAAGAGCTTCTCCAAGTGTGGCGCACTCTCCAAGATAACCAATAACCTAGAAAAATCGAAACTGTCAAAGCTATAGTTGCAACTACCTTGTGTGCATTGTAGAAGGATTTGTCTAACAATAAAAATGAAATGAGCCAGTATTGTATTTATACTAATCTGGGTGCTAGTTTGGGGTTGACTTCTTATTTCTTGGTCTTCAATTTTATTATTATTTTTCCTGTGGGGTCAACTTCTCTTCTCAGGTCTTCAACTTCTTCCTGGGGATTCTATAATGGTGTATATGGGTCTTGTTGTACTTTCTCATGGAGAATGAATTCCCAAAGTTGTAAATCTCCAACACATCAGTCACTCCCCTGAGGTAATCTTGGATAATTTGAGGTGATCCTATTGAGTTTGATTCCATTACCAATATTAGACAAAGAAGGTGTCTCTTGGATCAATTGGAAATATGTGTGGCTACATCTATTTTAGATACTCATTAAAAAGTATTTACCCACAAAGTCAATTTGATAGTAATCATGACTTCTATGTTGCACAGTCAGTCAAATTCCCAATCTACTAGTGCTTTTTCTTCAGGTTGTACTATTGTTAGTAGCATGTTTAGCGAGTTTAATCCTATATTGATGCCTATCAATCTTCAAAGGTTAATTAATAAGCTTAACATATTTTGTATGAGGTGGATGTTAATGCCATTTAATGGAATGTATCTTCTCCTTTGAATATTGTACTTGTTACTTCTCCCTTACTTGAATTTAAAGAACATTTACCCAAATTTTCAAGAGATGGTGTTACCACTGCAAATGATCACTTGGTTGCATTTTAAAATGCATGCAATAATATTGGCACTCATGAACATGACACACGTATGAGACTCTTTGTGAATTCTTTGAAAGGCAAGGCTACCTCCCTAATACGATTTTTTCTACGTGGTTAATTCATTTGATGTATTGGTTTAAATCTACATTCAAATGCATGGAAAACCCTATTAAGCATAGGAATAATTATAACAGTCAATATTTCAAAAATGGTGAACCCTATAAGTCCTTCAACCTTGGGTTTATAAAATTGTTTGATAAGGTCATCGAGGTTATTCACCCAACTAAATAGGTAGCGTTGGTCCATTATTACAATATTCCACCCCATTCGTACCAAAACATGTTACAAGAGAAGAATGTAGACAACTTAGAATCTACCTCACAAACATGCCTTGAATTTTAAAAACAAAATCTTAGAACTGGTTTGCATTTTGATAAAGCAAGCTGACATGTCAACCATGTTGCAACTCATTCAAGACATGAGTAATAGAATGATTTTTTTTAGCATAAGTTGGCAAATGATCTTAGGCCTTTTACATTTCTTCCTTTGCAAATGTTGACAAGGTCTAATTATGTGCAACATAAAACCTCTATGCCATGTTAATGGTGTAATCTATGTGATGAAGCACATGATTATGAGACATGTGAGCATTCTTATCTTCCAAAGAATGGTAAAAGGGTAATAAAATTGCTCCTATTATAGTTGTTATAGAAGAAGAAGAGAAAAGTTAGTGATATTTTTGTTGTTATGACTAGACGCCAAGCTGACCAAAACAAATTCAAACCTAAAATTGTGTAAATAGTATATTTGGGAGTGTAGATTTTAGTAAAACCAACAAAAACACTAAATCTACTCATTGTGTTCCTATTCTAGGTATAAAATAACAATATGCATTTTCTATCCCATCCCAAATGATTATTGTTTTACCAAATAATTATTCTCCTTATAATGTTGCTAGTGATTTGGCTTCTCTTAAGGTTGATATCAACTCCCTGGATGCCATTTGCGCTCCTAAAAACAACACAGTATGAATAAAGTTCTTACTACCTTAAATGTGCATGCTATAAATAACTTGGTGGCATAATATTCTTTGATCACTAATGTCATATATTAGAAGAGAAAACTCAAAAAGATGAGGTAAGTATGGTTAAAAGTGTTTGACCTAAGATTATATACTCTCTTTTTTATGTTTCTATGAAGATTAAGGGTAAAATTTCTCATTCATGTCTAATTGATTATGGCTCATGCCCAAACATTATGTTTAAAATTGTTATGAAGAAAATTGATCTTTCTTGTATAGATGAAGTTAGGAACATGCTTACATTCAATAAGAAGGTTAAATTGGCTATTGGACAAATAAAAGATCTTACCATGGTAATGTGTACATACTCTCTTTTTTATGTTTCTATGAAGATTAAGGGTAAAATTTCTCATTCATGTCTAATTGATTGTGGCTCATACCCAAACATTATGTTTAAAATTATTATGAAGAAAATTGATCTTTCTTGTATAAATGAAGTTAGGAACATGCTTACATTCAATAAGAAGGTTAAATTGGCTACTGGACAAATAAAAGATCTTACCATGGTAATGTGTACACATCTTGAAATTTGCACTAGATGTAATTTTCTAGTGGTTGATATGGAAGTAGGAAACTATTCCATTAGTCTAGGGAATGAATGGTAACATTTGACTGGATGTTACCTTACTCTAGATGGTTCTCGTCTGATTTCTCCCTAAGATCGAAAGAATATCATTATATTAAGAGAACCTATAACTATCCCTTATATTGAAAACATCCCTAATCTTAACATTAACTACATTGAAATTAGACTTGGTACTTATTATGTCTTCCTAGATCAAGACCACACTTAGCATTTGCAATTTAATGAAGCCTCTTCTAGCGAAGGTAATGTTGTTCGTACAATGTTATACTCTCCATTAGGGAAATCTTGTCAATCCTCTTTTGTTTGGATCGCTCATGTACTAACATTATTACCTAATTTGAAGCCCTTTGCTTAGGTTTAGATCAATCTTTGTAGCTAGGTTACAAACACCTTCATGTGTTTAGGGATTTATAGATAATTATAAATCTAGTAAAGAGAATGCATAATCTTATTAAAAATATCTTTAGAACTATATCCCAATAATATAATAGCTAACTAAGAAATTATCTCTTTTAAATTGACCCATATTTGAAGATAATTAATGTAGTAGTTTGAAACATTAGGCTACGCGGGTTCATCATATATGTAGATCTTATATAGAAAATCAACAATTGACAATGGATAGTCAATTGAATGCTCAACTAAGTGGTACATTAGGCATTCAATTGGTTGAGAAACTAGACTAAAGTAGTCAATTGGTGTGCAAAAAGAGGAAGAATTTAATGAAATTTTTATGCACCCCCACCAATCTAAGTGTACCTCATCGTTCTTACTTCAAAGGAGTTGGTTATATCTTGGTTCTATATAATATGACCTTAGGGGTTCATCTAAATACAACATGTGTGATAAACACCATCTCTTCTTGGAATATCTAGCTCTCAGATCTACCCAATTCCCAGGTTCTCCAACATTGTATCAAAGCTATTGGTTTCGAATTTAGCTTGTTGTATATGCGTCTCTTGAATATTGTTCATTGTATGTGCTCTAGATGAGTCAGATATGTCTGGTAGATTGACTCATGGTTTTGAATTGCAAACTAAATCGAGGATTATATTTGTAAATTAGCATCATGTTTTCCAAGAAAGAGCCTATGGTTTTGAAAGGACACAATTGTTGAATATGGGAACGAGATATGAAACCTCTTTGGCAGTTTACAAAAACTGTAGTTTTAGATTTGAAGGATGACTATAAATTTTTTATCATCAATGGAAAGAAGGACAAGGTTGTAGAATTCACAACAACATGTATCCCTATAGAGATTCACTTTCATACAAGTAGGATCGACTATCCAAACATTGTTTGGAAGAAGGTGAAGACTCTATTTGTTAAAACCAATAGAAGTCGGATTATGTTGATTCATAAAGATTTGATCTTTCTTGGTCCTCTATCCTTTGAAAGAGCTAAAAATTACTTGGCTTGCATAAAGAAACTTTAGTTGAAATTAAGTAAATGCAAAAAGGATTTTCCAAAGAAATATGATCAACTCATAGAACTGATCTTGATGAATCTAAAGACACCCTATGATGAATTGTGTTTGACATTTCGTGCCAATTGGATTTCTAGAAGAGATGATGATAAGGATCATTCCTTTTATCTTTCTGTGGTCTGTTAATTAGGGCATATAAAACAAAAATTGGTGAAGGGAAACTTGAGGTCAAGCAAAAAACCCATTTGATAAAGGACAATGATTGATAGAATTATAGATAAAGAGGCTAATAATGGAGTTAGGAAAATGTATGTAATTCCATTGGATGCAATATTAAAAATAAGCATGGTGATAAGAGATTGACTAAGAAAGGTGGAAAGAAAAAAACCTATCATTATTGCGGGAAATTGGGACATACAGAGAAAGTTTGTTGGAAAAAATCTAACTACCTAGAGAA
>SNQJ01S0241477.1:0-13466 GCA_010110895.2 Picea sitchensis
AAATTCTTGTGTCAGTGATGGCTTCAGGCTCCAATATGATTTTTCCTTCCTCGTCAATTTCTGGAAATATAGTTTGAACTGGGATCTTGTCACCTATAACCTTCTTTAAGCATGAAACATGGAAAACTGGGTGTACTCGTGAAAATGCAGGCAACTCCAATTTGTATGCCATAGTACCAATATTTTGCAACACCTTATAAGAGCCATAGTACTTTGGTGATAATTTATTATCCTTCTTGGCTTGCTTGAGGGACATATGTTTGTATGGTTGTAGTTTTAAAAACACCCAATCCCCTACTTCAAAACTTTTTTCACTATGATGTTGATCTGCTTATTGTTTCATACGATTCTGTGCCATGGTCAGGTTGTCCTTTAATATTTGAAGAACTTGTTGTTGATGCTCGATGTGATCTTCCACTGCTTGAACCTTAGATTTTTATTTTAGAGAAGAAGTGATGGAAGGAGGGTGTGTTAAGAACCGAACATCAATATAGCATAGAAAAACTCAGGAAAAGTACTCAACGCCTTGAAAAAGAGATAATTTCAGATAATAAGCCTCTTCGAGGGGGCAACCTCCTTTTACCCCACTTAAATGTTCAAGTCCAAGATGATTCAAAATGTGTGAAAAATGCAGTAACCCAATTTGTATGCCATAGTACCCATTATTTGGCAACACCTTATAAGGGCTATGTACTTTGGTGATAATTTATTATCTCTATTTGCTTGAGGGACATATGTTTGCATGAAGTTGTAGTTTTAAAAACACCTAACCTCTACTTCAAAACTTTTTTTCACTATGATGTTGAACTGCTTATTGTTTCATAATGCATTCTCATGCTATGGTCAAGCGTTGTCCTTAATATTTGAAGAACTTGTTGTTGATGTTAGATGTGATCTTCCAATCGCTGTCCTTAGATTTTATTTTAGAGAAGAAGTGATGAAGGAGGGGTGTTAAGAACCAAACATCAATATAGCATAGAAAAACTGTGAAAAGTACTCAACGCCTTGAAAAGAGATACTTTCAGATAATAAGCCTCTTCTTCGAGGGGCAACCTCCTTTACCCCAATTTAAAATGTTCAAGTCCAAGATGATTCAAATGAAAATGTCTCCTTGGTATATATAGGAGACTAGAGGTATAATTACAAATAATGGCCAAAATGGTTGTTAAATAAAATAACATTACTAATCTTAAATTACAAACTAATGGCCTAAATCCCACATAAATAAAGAATATTTTACTTAATTCACACTGCAATTAAGGGGTAATGAGACAATATTAGGGCTTATTATGCCCCTCCCATTGAGACAAGTGTTGTCCACAACGCTGAGTAACTCCTGGATGCTTCTATAAAAGACTCTCATCTTCCCAAGTGGAATCTTTCATACAAAAGAGTTTCCTCCATTTAATGAGATAATCAGAAATGGATATATTCCTCGGCCATAATTCCCAGTCGATGGCTTCAGTCTAATATGATTTTTCCTCGTTCTGGCAATATAGTTTTGAACTGGGATCTTGTCGCCTATAACCTTATTTAAGCATGAAACATGGAAAACTCAGGACTCGAAGATGCAAGTAGCTCCAATTTGTATGTCATAGTACCAATATTTTGCAAACACCTTATATGGGCCATAGTACTTTTGGTGATAATTTATTATCCTCTTGGCTTGTTTGAGGGACATCCTGCTTGTATGGTTGTAGTCATAAAAAATACCCAATCACCTACTTAAAAACTTCTTCTACTTCACTATGACGTTGATTTGCTTGTTGTTTCATTCTGGTACATGGTCAGTTGGGTTGTCCTTTAAGTTTTGGATAATTTGTTGTTGATTCTGACAGGACCTTCCACCGCTTGAACCTAGATTTTCTCTTTTTAGAGAAGAAGTGATGGAAGGAGGTGGTATCCATAAGTGCCAAATGGCAGTTACTTTGTTGCAGTGAGAAAGGAAGTGCTATACCACCATTCCAAGGGTAACTATTTGAACCATTGTGTTTGTTTATCGTGAGACAAAACAAATCAAGGTAGCCTTCCGCACATTTGTTCACTATAATGCTTTGTCCATCGGGATTGAGGATGATAGGATGAGCTATGAGCCAATTGAGTAAATTCCAAACAAGAAAAATAATTTTGTCCAAAAATGTCCAAAGAATATGGGATCTCTGTCACTTACACAATCTTTAGCTACAGCTTTTGAACTGCTCTCCATGAATGTGTGGTAACCTGCATTTCAGGCTTTTAAGAGATGAGAGAGTGCACAAAAAGTGTGTATACTTATTAGTCTATCAACAATCACCATGATGATCACCTTTCCTTCTGACTCTTGGTAACTCCCCGTGATGAAATCCATGAAACCTCCCAAAGACTCCACTTGGGGTGGATAATGTTTGTAAAAGACCGGGGTCTTAATTGCTTCCACCTTATTTTGTTGAAAACCAAACATTCTACCACAAACCTTGAACATCGGCCAAGGCCATCCCAAAACAACTCTTCTTCACCTTCTATGGTAGCCTTTCAAAATCCCGAAAGCCTCTCATTGAGAGGTGTGCAATTCCAATAGTACCTTTTGTTTGAGTTGGGAGTTCTACATAAATATAGCTTTATCTTTTTGTACCATAGTGAATCATTTTCCATGTAAATGTATCCATGCACCTGGATCCTGCTGCAACCTTGAATGAGAGTCCACACTTCTTTTTTGTCATTTTTCCATTCATCCCTGTTTCTATTATCCAATCGGGTTGATGACTGAGATAGCACAAAGAAAGGCCTCAACATCTTCATCCTTTCTTGAGAGTGCATCCCTACAACAATTTGTTTCCTTTTATGGTGACTCCATTTCAAAATCATATCCCAATATCTTCATTACCCATTTTTGTTATTCTTCCAAGATAGTCTTGTTCCAAGAAGTATTTAAGACTATCATGATCCGCTTTGACCTTGAAGTGCCTACCTATTAGGTGTATATGCCATTTTTTTCAATGCATGTGGTATTGCTATCATTTCCTTCTCATAAATGGAAGCTCAGTGTAAGTCTCTTCCTTGGAGTGGTCGACTTCAAAAAGCCGTGGCCTCCTTCACATTAGGACACCAATTCCATTTCCCAGGCATCACATCTCACAATAAAGGTTTTGTGAAGTCCGGAGTCGTCAAGACAGGAGCTTCAGTTACATCACCTCTTTGTAAGTTTTTCTGTGTCTTTAGTTGCCTCTCGAGCATTCTATGAAATGAATCCTTCTTATTTAGTGTCGCTAAAGGTGTCAGCTATTCTTCCATAGTTCAAATAAAACCTTTATGTGGTAGTAACTGTCAAACCCAAAAATCCCTCTAAGATTTTTAATGTTTTGGAAATCATTCACCATCATGGCCTTAATCTTGTTAGGGTCTACCTGACACCTTGATGAGATACAATATGTCCCAAATACTCTACTCCTTTTACCCAAAGAAACATTTGGATGGTTTTAGAAGTATATAGCTTGTTGTTCTAGTAGTTGTAGCACCTTGTCAACATTGCACATGATCCTCCCAAGATTTGCTATAGATTAGTATATCATCAAAAATATCAACAATTGGCTAGCATGAAAATGTAATTCATCAACCCTTTTAATGTGGAAGGTGCATTTGTAGCGCCAAAAGGCATGACCAAAAACGCAATGGCCTCTCAAGAGAGTTCGAATGCTTGCTTTTGGGATATCTCTTCATTCTGAATCATGATAATTCCAACGAAGATCCACTCCAGGGAAATAGATTGCTCCATGTAGTTCATCTAACAATTCTCATCAATCACGGAATGTGTCCTATTCTATAGTGATCTTATGAGCTCTCTATAACTGGACACATACCATGAGCTATCTTTTCTGAATACCATTACCACCAATTCAGAGTAAGAACTTTGACTAGGCCTAATGCTTCACTTCAACATTTCCAACCACTAATTTCACTCTTTTGGGCATAATGATATCTGTATGGCATGATTTTAGGAGCATTCCCTGTGACTAGGGTGAATTTCATGATCATGTTTTCGAGTTGGTGGGAGACCTTTTGTAATATCTTCAAATACTTTTTAAATGCTTATCAATGATCCTTTGGTATCTTTAGAGGAATAGATGTCTTAGATGCTTGCTCATCTAGTGGTTAATAGCTGCAATAATGCCTGATGCCCTTTTTTCAATAAATTTTCATGTCGTTAGGAGCTTCTATCACCTTACCTGCTTCCCGTGGATACCCTCTCTCTGAACTCCACACTTTTCCTTCCAATAAAAATTCTCTCATGAAAGTTCTTGAAAATTAATGGCCACTGCTCCAATGATTGTAACCATTGGATCTGTAATACAACATCAACACTACCCATGGCAGAAGTAATCATTGAATGGCTCACATATTCCCCCAGTAAGATTGATCTTATTTCATTTTCCGAGAATTGACAGTTCCTCCATCCGCAATCATTACTTGAAACTCCAAGGTGAGATATACAAAGCAATTGACCCTGCATACCCCATGGAATGAAATTCATGAGTAACGCTGTAATCAATTAGGACCATTACCTTTTCTTTTTGATGTATCCTCCATCTTGAGGGTTTGATGAGTGCAAATTCCAGCCAATGCATCGCACAATATCGTGGGAGTCAACTCTGTATCGAAACGTTTCTAAGGTTTCATCTTGAGATGGTTCTTGTTCTTGTTCCTTCTCCCTTCACAATCTATGGTAGACAATTTCTATCACCACACTTATGTCCCTTACCTAGAATTTTGTTGTCATACCAAAGAGCAACCTTTTTCTTTTATTTCTCCAATTGTTGAGGTGTCAAACCCTTGTAGGTTGAGGTGTTTTATAGCTGGTTACTGTTCTCTGTATAGATGTTAGATAGGTCCTTCTAGTAGCCATACATATTTTTACCTTCAACACTTCTTGCCACCTTAAATGCATTCTTCAATGATTTGGGTCTCTGTGCTTAACCAGTTTGAATGTTATCTTTTAAAGTTCTATGAATACATCAATCATGCTCATCCTGAATATTTATACCTTTATATTCAATCTTTGGAAGTTCTCAATGTGCTCTATAATCCAACCCTTTGTTTGAGATTTATCAATTGAATAAAAAAGCATTGTTCCCAGACCTCATAGTGTGCTATCATTTCTCCTATGAAAATTGTCCAAGTGACAAAAGATTTGCGAGAACAAAGCCAAAACCATCAGAGGTCATGCTAAATTGATTAGGTTCTAGCTATAAAGAAGCAATTGCATCTTTTGTGTGTGTGTACATTATGGAGATCAAATAATTGTTCCATCTAAAGTATCCATGGATTGGGTCCTTTCATCAAACTTCCTCATATCAATCTTAGAACATGGTTATTCCTTTCAAACCCAAGTTGGAGTTTCTTCCATTCTTGATTCACCTTCATTTTGTCCTCATCATCAGTGAATTCCTCATTGATGCATTTTCACTTCTAGTGTCTCTTCTCATTTATGAAATTTTTCAATACTTCCAACAACTGGCTTCCATTGACTCCATCTTAGTATCCAACTTAGCTTCCATTGAATCCATCAATTTTAGCTTCCATTGAATCCCATCTTTAAAGTTCATTTATGTTTCTACATTTTCTCAAATTCCTTACTCTCCAGAGTCCAATTGACTTTTCTCTGAGGCTTGGCCTTGGTGAAGGTCCCTTTTTGGCATACAAGATTTTGAGGGAATTTCATTAGAATATTTATTCTATTATATATCTCCTAATGCTTGTCCCTTATGGGTATGAAACCTCTTTTATGTAGTTCTCTGATATTTCTCTCTACAATTCCATGTGTCTGACAAAATTGATGTGCCAAGTGGAATTACAATAACTTCCCCACAACTCGCCGACTTTTGGCCTTTCGTAGGATCTCACTTGTATAGCATGCCCCGCAATGTTACCTGATACTGTTTCTGAAACTCGTATCCAAAATACTCAGACTGTCCACGATCCAGTTCTAAAACCCCACTCAACTTGGATACTCTGCAAGAAGTTATGATTGTTTTACCTGAACATCCTTCTGAGACTATTTAATAGGACTAGTCATATACCTTATCTTACAAAGGGTGTATCCACAAATTTAAGAAGACCTTAAGCTGTACCTACCATTGCATATATTTTACTAATTTATGTAAATATCCACTGGAGCTCAGGGTCTGAAATGTTACAAAAATTTTGAGAGTTTAAAATTCCACAATGACTCATTTCAGATGATGATTCCGTAACCCTGCATTGTGCTGTAATGTGAGATATCTGAAATTATAAGGTCTAAAGAGATGAATTATGTAACCCAACGTACCTTGATCCAGCTTATAAATACCCTCCCTCCAAGCTGCTCTTTCCAAACGCTAGAAAAAAGGTTATAGTAAAAATTCCACTAGTTCGGATGTAGCAATTAAACCTTCAAGACCTTGAGCTCTATACCATATGTTAAGAACCAAACATCAATATAGCATAGAGAAACTCAGAAAAGTACTCAACACCTGAAAAAGAGATAATTTCAGATACTAGCTCCTTTGAGGGGGGCAACCTCCTCCCACCCCACTTAAATGTTCAAGTCCAAGATGACCAAAATGAAAATGTTCTTGTATATATAGGAATAGGAGGTATAATTACAACAATGGCCTAAAGCCTAATATAAATAAAATAACATTACTAATATAAATTGTATAAGTAATGGCCTAAAGCCGACATAAATAAATAGCATTACTAATCTAATATGCCACAATTAAGGGTAATGAGCCAATATTAGGGCTTAAATTGTGGTGGTATCCATAGAGTGCCATAAACAGGCTTCATTTTTGTTGCAGCATGAAAGGAAGTGTTATATCACCATCTCCGCTAAGGGTAAACCATTTGTTTCATTGTGTTTGTTTTATCGAGACAGCTAACGAAGGTAGCCTCTAGACATTTTGTCTAATTATCTTGGTTTGTCCACGGATTGATCTATGATAGGATGAGCTATGAGCTGTAATTGAGTATAAAACAAGAAAATAATTATGTCCTTGTAAAATCTCCAAAGGAAGGAGTGAACTTCCTGGCCACTTACAATAATCTTTGGCTACCTGTATCTTTGAAATTGCCCATGAATGAAATTTGGTAACCTAGACTTGAGTATTTGAAGGGATGAGAGAGGCACAAAAGTGTGTGTAATTTCTCAGTCTATCAACAATCACAATAATGAGGATACTCTTTCCTTTAGAATCTTTATAACCCCATGATGAAACCATGAAACTCCTAACGTAAATAATTTAGGATGGATAGTGGTTTTAAAAGACCTGGGGTCTAATTGTTTCCACTTTATTTTGTTGGAAAACCAAACATTCTGCCATAATAAACTTTTGAAACATCATTTTAAGGCTATCCCCAAAAATTCCATCTTGACCCCATGGTTTTAAAACCCGAAGTTCCTCCTACTAGAGAGGTGTGTGCAATTCCAATAGTACCTTTGTTTGAGTTGGGATTTCTTACATATATATGTGTTTATATTTGTACCATACCTAATCATTTTTCCAAATGTATCTGATCTATCAATCCTACAACCCTTTGAAATGAGATCCACACTTTTTCGGCTATTCTTCCATTCATCCCTTTGCTTCTATTATCCAATCACATGACATATATATAGAGAGCAGTCTCAACATATTCATCCTCCCTTGAGAGTGCATCTACCACACCATTTTTTCTTTCCCTTTTTTATAGATGATTTCAAAATCATAACCCAATATCTTGGTTGCTCATTTTTGTTGTTCTTCTGAAGATAGATTTTGTTCCAAGAAGTATTTATGACTTTCATGATCTGTTTTGACTTTGAAATGCCTACCAATTAGGTAAGGATGCCATTTCTTCAATGTATGTAGTACGCCATATATCATTTCCTTCTCATAAATGGGTTTGTATAAGTCCTTCCCCTTGAGTGTCCAACTTTCAAAAATCCATACCTTCCTTCTTGCATTAGGGACAACACCAATTCCATTTCAATGAGGCATCACATTCCACAATAAAGGTTTTTTGAAGTCCTGAGTGGTTAAGATAAAAGATTTGCACATCACCCTTTTTAAGTTGTTCAAAACATTTAGTTGTCTGGAGTCGATGAAAATGAATCCTTATTAAGGTTAGTGTCATTAAAGGTGCTTCTATTCTCCATAGTGTCGAACAAACTTGTAGAAATAACCCGCCAAACCCGTAAAAATCCCTCTAAGATTCTTCAATGTTTCAGGAATCTAATCTGCCACCATCATGTCTTTAATCTTGTTAGGGTCTACCTCGACACCTTCAAGGAGATACAATATGACCCACATATTTCACTTCAATTTCAAAGAAACATTTGATGGTTTGCTATAGTTGTTTCCTTTTCAAGCTTGTTGTAGCACCTTGTCAAATGTCACACGTGATCCTCCTAAGACTTGTTATAGTAAATTAGTATATCATCAAAAAATAATAACACAAATTTCGGTTGCTGCTTGAAATGGGAATTCATCAACCCCTTGAATGTGGAAGGTATTTGAAGTCCAAAAGGCATGACCAAATATTCATAATGTACTTCATGAGTTCAGAATGTTATTTTGGGATATCTTCTTCCTTCATTCAACCGATGATACCCCTGAACTAAGATCCAATTTTGCGAAATAGATTGTTCCATGTAGTTCATTCAATAATTCATCAATGAGGGAATGGGGAACTTATCTTTAATAGTGATCCTTGTTGAGCTTCCTCTATAACTGGCAGTTACATACGCCATGAGTTATCTTTTCTTGAATACCATTACCACCGCTGCATAGTAAGAACTTTCTTCATTAGACTAATAATGCCAAAATTGCCTAACATTTCTTTCAACCATATACCAATTTCACTCTTATGGGAATAAGAGTATATTCGATGTTAGGAGGAACACCTGAAATTAGGTTAATATCATGACCAAGGATTTCGAAAGTGAAGACCTTAAATATCTTCAAATACTTTGAATTATTATCAATGATCCCTTGAGATCTAGAGGAATAGAGGGTTTTAGAAGGTTTGTCGGATCTAGTGATCATAGTTTTGCAATAACACCTTTATTCCCCCTTTTCAATAATTTTCATGCCATTAGACCTTATCACCCTACTGTGTTTCCTGATATTCTTAAATCAATTTCTTTCCTTCCAAATGGTACCTCATGAAAGTTCTTGAAAATTAAAAGCCACGTTCCTAATGATTGTAACCATTAGATCTTCTAGTACAACATCAACACCACCCATGAGTATAGAAAACAATTGGACTATTCATTACATATTCCCCCCATAGTAAGATTGATCTTTATTGAATTTTCCTGAAAGAAATTGATACAGCCTCTCCATCCGTAGAATTGGCCACTTTTGAAACTCCTAAAATGAAGTTATACAAAACAATTGAGATCTTGCCAATTTTATAGTGAATGAAATTATGAGTACCTCCATAATCAATTAGGACTATTAAATTTTCTTGTGATATATCCTTTGATCTTGAGGTTTTAAGGAGCACCCCAGCTAATGCATTACGATATCATCAAAGTTTCCAACTCTTCAGACGAAATTGCTTCAATGCTTTCATCTTGAGATGGTTCTTGTTCATGTTCTTGTTCTTCTTCCTCACAATCTATGTAGAATAATTTCTTCTACCCACACCTATGTCCCTTATTGTACCTCTTAAGTATCACAATTAAAGTATAAACCTTTTTCTTTTTTTCCTCCAATTGTTGAGGTGTCAACCTTGTAGGTTGAGGTCTTTTAGAAGAAGGGTTACTATTCTCTATAGATGTTAGGATTGGTACTTCTAGTAGCCATAGCAATATTTTACTTTCAACATTCTTCAACCCCTAAAATGCATTCTCCAATGATTTTGATTCCCAAAGGCAAAACCTCATGTTGAACGCGAGATCTTAAAGTTCCTAAGGAATACATCAATCAAGTGCTCATCTAGAATATTTGTTACCTTTATATTCAATCTTGGAACTTCTCAATGTGCTCAGTAATCAACCCTTTTGTTTAAGATTTATCAATTGGCTAAAGAAGGTATCGCTCTTTGTATCCCCATAGTGTTCTATCATTTCTTCCATAAAATTGTCCAAGTGATGAATGATTTTTGAGAACAAAGCCATGTATACCATAAAAAGTGATTAGTCTTGTTATAAAGAATCAATTTGTACCTTTTATGGTATCGATGGTATTACTATGTATCGTGAATTGCTCCATCTGAAGTGTCCATGTGATTGGGTCCTTTCCATCAAAATTTCTCATATCAATCTTATGAACATGTATTGGTCTTCAACCCAAAGTTAGAGTTTCTCCACATTCTTGATTCAGCACCTTCCTTGTGTCCCTCATCATGAATTTCACTGATACATTTCTACCTTCAGTGTCCCTCTCTTTACAATTTTTTCATTACTTCCATGTTCTCCTCTTTTGAACCATCCATATTTGCCTCCAACTTAGATTCCATCTCTTGTAGTTCATATTGTGTTACTACCTTCTTTGAAAATCATTTATGTTCCATACATTTCTTCACCTTCATCAAGAGTCCAAGTGAGATTGTATGGAGGCTTATTTGTAGAAGTTCCCTTTTTTGGTGGCTGTTGGCCAAGTATCACTTTGAACCTTGATTTTGGTGTGGTTCTCATAGAAAATCTTTCTTCTATTGTATCTCCAATGTTGTAGCCCTTCTGCATGAAAAATTCTATTTTTGTAGTTCTCTGACATTTTTTCTCTGCAATATCACAGGTCTAATCAAAATTTTGATGCTTGAATCAAGGGTAACTTCCACAACTTTGTTGATTTTTGTCCCTCTAAGAGATCTCACTTAAGAAGGGTCTTACACAAAATAATTGATATATAATTCTCAACTTATACCTGTGAGATACTCATGTGACCTGGCCCACCATCTAAATGTCTAGTCTCAATTAATTTGGATACCAAGGAAGAAGTTATGATTGTTTTAATTGAAACACCTATTTATTGACTAACATCATGACTAGTCATAAACCCCCATCTTCCATAGGTGTATTCCAAATGTAGATGAACCAACACTGAAATTTTAATGACAGAGCACCTTACTAATTTCCTCTCGTGGAATATCAGCCCAGTTCGTGGTCTAAATGTTACAGAAAATTATTTATAGCAAAAATTCCACAATGAACGCCCAGGATGATTCCTAACCCTATCTTGTATAAAGCAGTAATGCCTAAGTATAGCGGCCTCGGGAGATGAAATTTTGAATCCTACTTGGATCCATCTACTAAATATCCCTCAATTCGTTCCTTCAAACATTGTAAGTGTGTTATAGAGAAAATTCCAAGGTGTCTCTTATGTATCAACGAAACCCCAAGACCCTTGAGATCCTGATACCATGTTAAGAACCAAACATCAATATAGCATAGAAAACCTTAGAATAAGTACTTAGCGCCTTCCAAAATAGATAAATTCAGATAATAAGCCCTTTGAGGGGTCAACCTTATGCCCACATAAATGTACAATTACAAGATGATTCAGGTCGAAATGTCTCCCAGGTTTAGAGACTAGGAGGTATACTCATAAACTAATGGCCTAAAGCCTATTATAAATAAAATAAAAATTACTATTATAATATGTCCTTAAGTGGTAAATGAGACAAATTATGTGGCATATACAGTATGGAGAAGGAAGAGATTTCAAACAATGAATATTTTAGAATAGCATTGGTTGTTGAATAATGTAAAGAAGAATAAGGAATGGTATATAGCCAATGGATGTTATTCACACACGAATCAGATCAAGACAAATTCATCAGCATATATAAGAGATGTATTTGGAGATGACCCATCTACTAAAATAATTGGAAAAGGTGCGTAGTAGAGTTTGGAAGAAAAATGTAAAATCAAAGAATGTCCTATTGGTTGAAGACTTGAAGAATAATCTACTCAATGTTAGTAAAATGTGTGATCAAGGATATACTCTCACGTTTGACTTACAAAGATGAAAAATCAAAGAAGAAGGTTCAAGAAGATTGGTTGCAACTGCAACGAGAATACCAAGTAACATATACATCCTAAGTTCATGAAAAATCTCCAAGGAAGAAAGAGATCATAAAAATGAAGTGTTATTAAGTGCTATATGTTCAAGGGGAGAAACCCCAAAGAAGAGAGATACCTTTTTCCATTAAACTCAGGTGGATCATCCCTAGCCTTTGCCATTAATTTCAAAGGGGGAGAGAAATTGGGATCATCATGATAGGGGGAGCATGTGTGTTGTCATCAATGACAAAGGGGGTGATTGTTGGAAGATTGGTTGTTGTCATTGATTTCAACCCTAGTCATTGGTTTTGGATTGCAACATTGATGAAGGTATTTGGACATGAAGGAAAATGCATATGCATACACAACACCAATGGATGGATAGTATAGATCCTGTTGTTTCCAGTGGTAGGTGGAAATTCACCTGGTTCCTCATGGTTGAGGAGAAATGAATTTTTGAAGATGAAAAAGTGAATTGAAGAAGGAAGTACAAGTCAGCCCTGAAGATAATTAAAGAAAAGAATTACAAAATAAGAAAGTGTAAGGTCGGCCCTAATGTTAAAAGGAAGTGGCATAAAGGGTATGAATACATATCATTATACATTCATTTTACACACACAAGTCGAATTTCAGAGGAAATATGAAGTAAAGAAGGCCAGATTTCAATGGAGGATGAAGTCTTTTGGTGATGTGTTCTAAGGTACCTATGGTAAAAAATTAATCTCTTTATTCACTATAATTTTGGATATACACACTGTGGAAGATAGGGTTTTTGACCAATCCTAAATCTAGTCATAAACAGGGGTTCTCGGTAAACTAGTCATAACGTCTTCATAGATAATCCAAATGAAGTGAGACAAATTTCATTAGAAAGAGTACGGGATGGAGTTTCTTGTGTGTGAGTTTTAGAATCAGATATCAAATATTGAGTGCGGGGCATTCTCTACAAGTTCGCTCTCCTGAATAAACCAAAATTGAATAAGGTCTACCATTCTCTCTATAAATTATTTTTGGGGAGGATTCAAGGAGCGAAAGTTGAAGGCGTTTCAGAGGATACATTGAGTACTATTATCTACAGGATCAGATTATTCCAAGAATTGGAGAATTGAAAAAGTTGAATAAGTCTCAGGAAGCATTATCAAGTTCTATGTGATGGCTCGTTGATGGTGATGATTTAATCTAAAGTTTTATTATCTCTCATATATTCTTGGTTGGAAGGAAGTGGCAAGGATGGAGAGGTCAAACTTCTCTTGATATTGGAGGATTGTATCTTCCTCTTCTAGATTTATCCCTCCATTTATATTTGGAAGATGTAGCTACCTTTGGAAGTCATTGATTCCCTTGAAAAATAACGATTGATTATTTCTCATATCTTATGCATGGTGTATTGTGGTGAATTGTTGTAACTCTTATGCTATTGTTCATTGCTCATTGGATATTATTGAATGGTTTAAGTAAGTTG
>SNQJ01S0241478.1:0-13466 GCA_010110895.2 Picea sitchensis
AGTAGGTCGCTCCCTATGGGTTTGGTTTTGTGCCTTCGATTTTCCCACCCACCTATGGATTGGTCCTGGATGAAGGTTCATGTGCACGCAGATTCCATATTTCCATTTCATAGGCATCTTGCCATCCACAATGGAAGAGCGAACTGGGTAGGTTGGTTGATACGACTTTTTCTAGAATAGTTGTTGGTGGGGAATACCAGTGTCTGTACCAGCTCCATCTTGCCTGATGCTTAGCGATCAAATACACAAATGGAAAGTTGTTCAAATCACAGGGTTTCAGCGATCGAGACCTCATCGACCTTGACTTAATAATGACCATGCGCTCTGTTCCTTTCCTACTGACTAGGTACTAAGTGAGCTCACTCGGTACTACTAGGACCAAAGTGAAGGTCGGCAAGGAAAACTACAAGAAGCCGAATTTGTTAGTTCTCTAGTAAAAGTATAGGTGGCGATTGTAGTTAGTCTATTATGAAATGATGCTTCTAACCATTTATGTAGCAACTATGGTTGTTTCCTGAGCATCTCGATTACCCATGAATGCTTGCTTTTTTTATTTTTGTAATACATTTATATTAAATAAATAAATGATGATGCCAACTGGTTTTAGTTGTGTATCTTTACATTGCCAATTTATTTCTATTTTACTAGGGTTTAGTTAAATGTTTTAAGTTTTTGAACATTTCCCCATACCATCATAAATCCCGATTCATTTCCATCCGCACATCCAAAGAGAATACGGATTTCCAGAATGTGACTGTCTTTGAAGTAAAATGGGCTCGAGGTCTTTTGAGTTTATCTTTGTAGGTTGAACACAATACGAAAGGGTGATGGTCCATGTATATGTTTGATTTTGGACTTTCCATTTTTTTTTCCCTTCATTGAAACTTTATCGTAGGCTTGGTGCCAAGAGTCATACAAGCATTCAAAACATCTTCCCATGGTCATCAAAAAGTGTGTGCATGAACTTTTACGGAATGGATGGGTGTAATTTGGCACAAAATTCATAAATTTGGGCTCACTATTGCCTTGAGAATTTTGTCTTGTGACGGTGAAGATGAGAAATTTTTTGTTTCTGCCACTTATTTTGAGCGCCAAAACAACCTGAGAAATGTTTTAGAGGATGCTCAGTTGCACCTTGCTTGATAGGGACAAAGGATTTTGATATTTGTTATATGGCTTAACCAACATTCAATGTCTTCCAACATGCAATCATCACAAACATAACAACTCTTGGATTTGCTAGCCATTTACTTTCTAACTCTTTTTTGTTAGGGTCCAAGATCATACATCTACCATTGTAGTGGGTAACTCCTAATGTTATTGTTATATGATGTTGTCATTTGATGCACATGTTTGTGCGTAGGGCTTAGCATGTTATTCCAATAGCTTTGGGAGAAGGTGTAGATCTATTATTTTATCATTGATATAGATGGGTGTATTAACTTGCAGGTGAACAGGGATTTAGAGAGACATAATGGAAAAGACAAAGATATTGCTATTGTAAGGTATGTTTTTAAATGATTTCAGGAAAAGGTTTCAATATCTGCAAGTTAGGTATGCAAAGTTGATGCTACTTAAATTGATTTCAAAACCTCTATTATTTACTAAATTATAAAAAAAAAATAGTAGGATAAGTACGAGGCAAACATTTACAGTAAATAGGAATAAAACATAAACTTACTACAATAACAAGGACAAATAAAACATAAACTTATTTTGAAATAGTAGAAACTTAACATAAAAAAAAATTGAAACAGTAGAAACAAATTACCAATATTTCAACCTTGCAGAAACAACGAAAACCAAGGCACTGATGAAGTAGTGGTGAAGCAGTGATGAATGAACCAGTGATCAATCTAGATAGGGATCAATCCAGAGAGGAGTAGTGGTCCAAAGCGCATACATACGCAGGCTATAGTGAGGCAAGACGTGTACACATGCGCGCTGAAGGAAGGCAGAGTGTGTACTGTTGAATGAAGTCATGGAGACTTGAGTGTGAGTTGATGCCAGGATATTGAAGTCTGAAGCAAGTTCTAGATCTACATTCTATGGCCCCAGGTCTACTATAAAAGTTCTGGTATGGTTACATAGTTGTCTTGATTGCATAATCTTTCTTATTTTATGGTGAATGCTTAAGTCATTCCTGGTATGGTTGTTGTGATATAATTATGCTGGATGATTGATAGAGTGAGAAACACTCTTATGGTTCAGTACTGATATGATTTCCATAGTATATTGGTTGCTTATACATGATTAAGTAGCATTCATATTGTATGGTTGAGGAGCATGAGTAAGTTGTTGGAGAGCATGGATGTGTTGAGATTGGTTATGGTACAGATTGGACAGTGAAAGACAGAAGTGGATGTGACTGAGAGCTGCAGAGGATCTGATTTTTTCATGAAGAGAAAACCCTAAATAATCAGAAGGCATACGTAGGTTTAATGTGAGATCATTGATTATGAATTAATTAATAATTAATTCACTGAACTCTCACTAGTGCAATTTTAGTTACAACTAGTACAACTGAACTTAACTCACTTAACTGAGTTAAACTACTTTAAAACTCACATAACTACACTAATAAATGAGATAATAGATTAATATTTATTGTCCAATTTATTTAAGGGAAAAATAAACTAGACAGGCATTTCTTGTTGACTTTTCAACATTCCCTCTCAATAAGAAAGGGATTATCCTTCACCCCAATCCCGTCTCTATGGTATTTGAATTTGCTCCTGGTGAGCGCCTTCGTCAAAATGTCTGCATCTTGATATTTCGTAGGAATGTACTGAAGCAACATGATCTTCCGTTGCACACAATCTCTAAGATGATGATACCGGATATCTATATGCTTATATCTATCATGAAACACAGGATTAATCGAGAGTTTAATGCAACTCTGGTTATCACAATAAATCATTGTCGGATCTAAATGAGAACCAAACAAACCAACCAAGATCTTTCTCATCCAGATAGCCTCACATGTAGCTTGACTCGCTACCACGTATTCTGCTTCCGCTGAACTGAGTGCCACGGATCTTTGTTTCCTGTTGTACCAAGAAACAGTTGTAGATCTGATACTAAAGATCCCCTCTAATGTGCTCTTTCTGTCCGTTGGGCTACCCGCCCAATATGCATCTGTGAAGCCATGCAACTCAGATGTGCCCCTCAGGTATCTCAGGACATGCTTACCCTCCTTCCAAAAGAGCTTGGTAGGCTTAACCGTTTCTTGACTCAATTGGTTAACCACATAGAAAATGTTTGGTCTCGTGTTCACTAAATACATTAGTGAACCCACTAGATGTCTATAGACAATAGCATCCACTACCTCTCCAGAAGTAGAATCCTCTTTCCTCTGGTTTCCTAGAAGAGGAGTATCCATGGGTTTGTAGCCCTCCATGTGAAACTTACTCAGTATCTCCCTTGCATACTTGCCTTGAGACACAAAAATTTCACCATCTCGTTGCCATATTTCCAATCCAAGGAAATAGTGAAGAAGGCCCAAATCCTTCATCTCAAACTCCTTTGCAAGGTCCTCCTTGCATGAGTGTATCAGTTGATCATCACCAGTTAGTATCAAATCATCAACATAAAGAACAATGATTAAAAGCTTACCCTCCACCACAATTTGTTATAGGTTTACATCCGCTTCACTTTTGGTGAAGCCCAGTCCAGTGAAATAGCTGTCTATCCGAGTGTACCCAGTACGGGGTGCTTGCTTCAGCCCATACAATGCTCTATTGAGTCTGCACACATGTGAATCCCTGTCAAAGGTCTCAAAACCTTCTGGTTTCTCAATGTACACTTCTTCCTCAATGATCCCGTTGAGAAATGCAATTTGTACATCCATCTGATGAATGCACCAGTGCATCTATGTTGAGAGTGAAAAGATGGATCTTATGAAAGAGTACCTTGCGACAAGTGCAAAGGTCTCATCATAATCTATCCCCTCGATCTGTGAGAAGCACCAGGCCACAAACCTGGCCTTGTAATTCTCAACACTCCCATCAGCAGCTTGCTTTACCTTGTAAATCCACCTCGATCCTACCACTAATTTATCAATCGATCTTGGGACAATTTCCCATGCATTGTTTTTGACAATGGAGTCATACTCCTCCACCATAGCATCAACCAAAGTGGGATCCTGCACTGCTTCCTGAAAGGAAGATGGTTTAGTCACAATACATTTGCTCATGAGAGCCATGTATCCAGTAAATCGATCAGGAGACTGTCTCTGTCTGCGCCGTGAAGTAGGGACTCCTACATTCTGTGCAGTATCTAGTCTCAATCTATCAGCTTCCGTGGTTCACTTTCTGCCATTTCTGATGGATGGATCTGCTTGAGTGGATTCCTCCACTCCATGAACCTCCTCATGTGGTTGATCCACATCTTGAGACTCATCCTTGGGAACCAACGGTTCCTCTTCTACATGCAAGTCTAGCTCCCTCTCAAGCGACAACCGCATGGCTTTCCCCTCATCGAACTTTATATCCTGTCACATAACAGTCATCTTACTGTTCGAAAAATACAAACGATAATTATGGGGTGTTTCTGTGTACCCCACAAATATCCCAACTTCGGCAGTCAGTTCCAGCTTCTTCCTAGCATCCTTGGTCACATGCACATAAATAGATGAGCCAAAAATCTTAAAATGAGAAACATCAAGTTTCTTACCAGTGAAAGCTTCTTCAGGTGTACTCATGCCAAGTACTCTATGAGGACAACAGTTTTGCACATAAACCGCAATATCGCATGCTTCCACCCACAAATGCATTGGTAGGCCCTGGTCATGCAACATCGCTCGTGTTGCACCCACGATCATTCTGTTCTTCCTCTCCATGACCCCATTTCGTTGTGGGTTATGAGGTGCTATGAGTTCTCTTCGAATTCCTTCTTTGCTGCAGAAGTCTTTGAATTCCTTAGAGATGTATTCTCCACCATTATCGCTCCTTAGAGCCTTCACTTGTTTCCTCGACTCTTTCTCCACCAATGCTTTAAACTCACGGAACTTTGAGAATGTTTGATCCTTCTTCTGCATGAAGAAGATCAAACATTTACAAGAAAACTCATCAACAAAAATAACATAATACCTATGTTTTGTTGTTGAAGCAACCGATAATGGTCCACACACATCTGTGTGAATTCTCTCCAGGATCACCGAAGCATGGTTCTCCTTTTCATGAAAGATGGAATTTACATACTTCCCCATGGTGCAACCCTTGGACTGATCTAACTGAGCAAGTGTTCCCATTGGAAGTCCAGTAGATATTTGTTGCATGATCTTCAAGGCTCCATGATGAAGATGGCCTAATCACCTGTGCCATAATTCGCCCTCGTCCCGGCTCACCACTTTTTCTGCCTTGCCCATCATGGCAGCGCATCCATCTACCTCCAACATGTAGAGATTCTTAACTCAAATACCTATCTTCTTGACTTGACCCATTGCTTTATGTCACAGGAAAGATTTTCCATCACTGAAAACGACGTCATAACCTCTATCCTCCAACATTGCGATTGAGGTTTTTCTTCAGACCTGGAACATGCATAACATTTTTCAATTGAAATGGTTTACCTGAATCCCTCTGAAAGGTAATGGTACCAATGCCGCTCACACTGTATCGTCCATCGTCACCCATCTCAATATGCATTCTGAGATCTTTCTCCTCCAAGTCACTGAAAGACTCTCTATCTTCCGTCATGTGGAAGGAAGTGCCACTATCCAAATACCACACCGATCCCGATGTACTTGATGCCATGCATGCGATCAAAGAGAAGTCAAGTTCAAATTTCAAGACAAGGGCCTCGCCAGTTGCAGCTCCAACAACCTTCTTGTTCTTCTTCTTCTGCGAACAGTTAGTAGCGAGATGCCCATGTTCGTGACAGTGAAAACACTTCACTTTGGACAAATCCAGCTTCTTGACTTTAGGCTCGGATTTTGAATGGAATTTATTCCCCTTTCCTCTCCTTGCCTTAGCAGCCAAAGCACAATCCTCTTCATCATCACGCTTTGATGAAGATCCATCTCTGGTGTTCCGCCTGAACTCTTCCTGCACTAGATCTAACCATAGTCGTTCCCAATCTGACAATTTTTCCCTTCCATTGACAGAGTCTTGATAACTATGCCAACTCTTGGGAAGTCCTAGGAGTGCCAAGCTCACCAAATCATCATCAGCAACTGTTATTCCCACACTCCCCAGCTCATCCTGACATTGGACAAACTTCGTGAGATATTTTGGAATGGAGTCACCCTTTTCCATCTTGATCTTTCTGAGTTTATATTTGAGTACCAATTTCCTATGGTCGTTGTTGTTTTGGAACAGATCCATCAAAACCTTCCACATTGCATGTGGTGTGGCTTTCCCATGGAGACTTGAGACAATGTGGTCTCGTACTCCCTCCAACAAAATCCTCCTCGTCTTTGCCACTTTATTTTTCCATTCATCAAGATTTGCAGTGTCTGTAGCAATTGGCTTAGGAACATCTCTGTCAATGAAATCCTTCAAGCCATTGTCTTCGAGTATTGCCTCCATACTTTCCTTCCAAGCAATGTAGTTCGAGTTTCCCTCGAGTGCATACTCCAACCTCAAGCCATTGAAATCCATTTCGATCTTGAATCAACTGTATCACCAAGAAAAGTCTTTCTGTAAATTTGAATTCTATCCAATCACAAACTCAACTTCTGCAATCCCTCTTGCTCGTTGCAGTCTCACGCTGAACCTCTGAAACCACTTCTAACCTAGCCTATGGACCTTATAAGCGTTTATGCACCTCCCAATTTATTTGACTACGGGATTTCCACACTGTAATACACCGTGGCTTGCAGAAATATCTAGTGATTTCCGCACCATGATGCACAGTGGCCTGCAGAAAGTACGCACCCTATGAGTGTCTGGGGTGTGGAAACGTTCAGGGTTTCCATACTGTAATACACAGTGACCTACGGAAAGTATGCACCCTACGTGTGTCTAGGGCACAGAAATGTCCAGGGATTTCCATTCTGTAATGCATAGTGGCCCGCAGAAATGTCCAGTAACTTTATTGCGCAAACTAGTCAGTAGTATGCCACCACACCCTGCTAGAGGAGGAATCCGCGGAAATCTTGAAATTTACGCACCTCACTTTCGTGGCTCTTATACCATGTAGAAATTTCAATACCAATTAAGTATTGCCCGGATTCTCCTGATCTAACAATTATTTGTCGCTTGTTAAATACAGAATCGCTTCTACTAATATTCTTGTGGAATGTAAACCACGATCGACAATGCAATATCAAGAACAAGAATCAATCAAACATAACACAGATGTTTTATTGGGAAAGCATAAAGCTAAAAACCCCACTATCATATATTATGTATATCATGGATCATGAAACAATCTCATACAAAACTCTAATCCAAGAGCTCAATCATCTCACATTGTCATACAAAAATCAACAAATACATGTGCCAATTCTCTGCGTCCAGGCAGTTTGCCTCCTTTGCTCAATCCCTGCAATGGATGAATGAATCCTCTACACTAGACTACACATGCTCATGGGCATATCCACTGTGTCTGTGATTGCATGAGTGCACTTCACTCAAATCACAATTGATAGCCAAATTGTCCCTTTCACCTATTATCTCAACTGGGTATCCATTGGATCTGGCATGCATGTAGTTAATAGTGTTAAATCTTCAATTGCATGTGAGACCACTAATTGTGAATTAATTAATAATTAATTCACTGAACTCTCACTAGTGCAAGTTTAGTTACAACTAGTACAACTGAACTTAAATCACTTAACTGAGTTAAACTACTTTACAACTCACATAACTACACTAATAAATGAGATAATAGATTAATATTTATTGTCCAATTTATTTAAGGGAAAATTAAATTAGACACACATTTCTTGTTGACTTTTCAATAACAATGTCAACCACCAAGGTGAAACAAGGAAAAAGGAATAATGTCCAAGCATATGTCATGAAATCTAACGCAGTCTAAGATACAACATACTCAAAATGCCTCAAATATTGAAATGACACTCACCATAATACCTGACTTGTACCTCATGGAGTAAAGCCCAATGCCTCTCGAAAGCCAGCTGGTGTGGTGGATGTCATCCTGAAAATCCTGACATCTGTGGTGGTGAGAAGGGTTTCCATCCATGCAAGTGGAAACTATTGGTCATGTAGTCTCTCGACACTCCATATCTACAACCTGAGGGCCTTGAGACATGATCTCCTTAGTTATCCCATAAAATGGGGATAACATGTCCAATTCTCTATAAGATATTTTACAAATTATTTGGCAAAAACAAGGTTTATTTTGAGTAGATGGTTTCTCATCTTTGGAGTAAAACTTGGGAACTTATTTGTTGTAAGGCGACATTAAGTATAATGCAATAGTAGAAAAATGTTCGAAGAGATCATGCTCATCATTTTCCACTTCTCGTATGCTTGTTATTGTTGGTCCTAAATTCTCCAATGTCATGTCCCTCAATTTTAGAAATCTTAGTAATGATTTCCCTGTGGTGGGTCGGTGGTTGGTGTGCAATGGAAGTAAGGCAAAGATCCACGAGGTCATTATTGTTTGAATTACATGGACCTTGGCCATCGTGTTTTATTATCTTGGATAAGACTAACTCGACATACTACAATCAACATCATCAAGTCAATATTTTCAACAATAGGCAWACTCAACAAYGGGCATSCAARGATAACATCTAACATAATGTCATYRTCTGACAATGGACTCAASTCATGATTAGASATCCAAMAYAATCTTGGCCTTAAACAACCAACTTTKCTTAGGGTTAGACCTCTGACATMATCTCAACCTATAATAGTGGAGTTGGMTCGGGATTAGATATCCAATGAAGAAGAAGAAAGTCATTACAACTCGTCCATAAGGAACACCTASCAATGCTAGTTCTCAATTGAATATAATGTACTCCTATTATAAATGCATTTTGTAATGTTATGTACTTTTTCTTGATTTCTTMTTTAATACAACTCATCCACAAGRARCACCTAGTAGTGTTAGTTATCAATTGAATGTAAATTACTCCTATGTATAAAAKCATGTYGTAACATTATGTACTTTTTCTTGATTTCTTCTTTATTTTCGCTTCATTTCTTATCGTTCCTATTGAAACCCTTCCTAGCTCTCTTGTTTGGAGATGCCTTCCTAATAGATTTATCAAATGAAGTTTCATCATTTGTAATGGTAGACAATATATGGGAATAAACAACACAATGGCTCTACATTTTCTTTGTAAGCTTGGACAAGACCAACTCAACTTACTACAATCAACATCATCAAGTCAATAATTTCAACAATAGGCATACTCGACAATGGACATACAAAGATAGCATTGGACATATTCTCAACCTAAGATAGTGAATCAGAATTAGCTCATGATTAGACATCCAACATAATCTCGGACTCAAACAATTGACTTAGCTTAATATTAAATATTTGATGTGATATCAACCTCTACCAATGGGCTTGACTCAATATTAGATATCCAAAAAAGAAGAATCAATACTAATTACAACTCATCCATATGGAACACCTGGTAGTAACAGTTCTTAAGTGAATGTAGTGTGGCCTTGGCTTCTTTGCTTATTTTGGCTCTCTAGTTATTGAAAGAAGAGAAGTTGCTTTATAGTAGCTATTAAGTGAAGTAAGGTGGGGATTCTCTCCATAAGCCCCATATATCTAAGGTGGTGCTTCTCTCCATCCCATATATCTACCTACATTCATTAATCAAGGATTATTATTATAAATGCATGTAAAAGGAATATTATTATTAATAAAGGAACATTATTATTATTAGGATTATAAAGGATTATTAGGATTATTATTATTATTAGGAATAAAATAAAGAAAATATTTACCCATAAAATAAATTGGCATATCTTGGAATAGTGATGTGCTTGTTGTCCATATGGAGGCATAACTTAACGATGATGAGAAATTTCAATGAAAAACATTCTTGCATATGTCCAAGGAGCATTCCAATATGATTTATACAAGCCTCTGCACTAATACCCTTATTAATGTCTCTATTTGTCAAATCTCAGATGTTAAACAAAAAATTTGGAGGGATCTCTCTATGTTAGCATTGAGAGTCACCCTTAGATTGCGGGAGGATAAGACCAATACCAATCAGAGTTTTTGGTGGATGTTGGTTTTATATGAGTGGAGGTCAATGGACAAAACTCAATATATGAATGATGTTCAACATGGAACTGGATAACAAATGCACAAGGAAGTGAGGACCACATTAACTTCAATCAGTGAATTGAGTTTAAGTGTGAGCAGAGGGAAGACTTAGTGAGGAAGGTGAACAAGACTGCTATGAGCATCAGGCTTTCAAGCAGCTTGGAGAATAAAAACTCAGACTCAATATCACTCTTGAGCTCAAGCTTTAGACACTAAAATATGTCCAAACAATGCAGTCACAACAACACAATGATCAAACCTACATCACAATGCATCTACAACAACTCGACTAGATCCTCCATGCCCAAGCCATTCAGTGTAAGAGGGAAAAAGATAATAAGGGAGCTGACTAAAACTGGTCACGATACCACTACAATCAAACCTACATTACAACAATATAACAACCCTCAACTGGATCCTCCATGCCCGAGTGTTTTAGCATTGTTTTTATAGAGAGATGAAAAGAAGTTGACTTCTATTAACATGAAAGTCTCAAATTTGGTACAGTTATGGCATCAAAACATTACAAAATAGGGAGCTCTGCTCAACCAGTTGACGACCTTAACAAAATATCAAAACTACTTATTTATACTCAGAACAATTCGCCACTACCAGGAGTGTGATCTGATCATTACATTCAAAGCATTGTGTCTAAGCAGTCTTTTGTCAGACTGTACATGTGTCCCTCTGTTAGACGCGAACTTAGATTGACATGGGTTTGTAGGAACATCTACTTGCAGGGGTACCACGGGATGATAGCTCCAGATCCTCCACGCCTTCCATTTATGGGGTGAGTCGAGGTTTCAACCACCAAACCTACTCTCCATTAACTGCTTTTCCTCAGAGATTGAACGAGAGTTAATGCTTAGGGAGTGGCCACATGCTTCTCTCGGATATGATGCCATATAAACATGTGATTGTGGGGCCACTCAAAGGTGGTTTAGGTTCAGACCACTTTTGGGCCTGCAATCCATGATCTTTCACCACATAACACTTTCACCTTATCATGGTTTCGATTGTGGAACCCCTTAAGAAAATTATCACCCCAGCATGTTGTGTCCCCGCAATGGAATGTGGTCGTAGATCTAGTCTCGAGCTGAGATCTGGGGCGCACCTGCCAGATTTGGCACCACCACCAAGCTTAACTGCCCGCCATCTTTAGAAACCACCAAACTATGCCCATGGGGGGGGGACGCTATTTTTGGCATTGAACAATAATACCTCCTGGAGGATGATCCAACGTGGAACTCCTGGTGTCACCATGTTGATGTGTCATTTCCGAATAGGTGTCAAGTGTCATGACCGACGAGTGCGCCAGATGTCCATACCGATGACTGCCATGCCCTCTTAAATTGACGACTGAGATCTCCTTCGGGTCTCCGGGCTCCAAGAGAATCAAAACTCAAACCTACGCTTTCAAGGGATTTTACACAGAGTCGTGGAACTAATGACGCATGTCTTCTATATTTGGACGGTCGAGATCCACTTCAGGTCTCCGGGAAAATCAAAAGTCAAATATTGCTTACCTTTTGTGCTTTTACCTAGAGCTATGAATATGAGGACACGTGGTTGTCTCCAAGATCAACGACTCATGCTTATTTCAGGGCTTCGATACTTCGGGCTTTCGGGAGGCACTATCGCTAATATCAACGACTCCCTGCTGATTTTGAGATCAATGGTCCACGATTTCTTTGGGAGTTCAGGCTTCGGCTCTTCGGCATTTTTACACACTTCCCATTTCAAAACTCCTAAACCTTATTTCCTCGAACACTGGGACCAGCTGCCACCTTCCACTTTAAGATCGACAACTCATGTTCGCTTCAGGCCTTGGGACTTCGGAGCTTTTTCTCTGGCACTATACTTCACGCAATTTTGGACTCCCGAAAGCCCATGAGCCGCTAATCCAATCTTCATAGGGTATCTCCACCTTTGAAAACTGAGCCCGCATGCTTGAAAGATTAAAACTGTCTGCTGCTTGCGCCTCAAGCTCGAAATGGACTAGTATGAAAGCAATGCTTTGACGCTTCCTATGCAGACTATCAACTCGGATGACCTACTGCCTCTTGACAACTATATGTGATAACACTCTCTATTTCTAGGCCCAAGTCACAAGTAGAACAATAGCATTGGCATACTATTTATACTCGAAAACGTCACTAACAAGCCACCTTGAAAATGTAAAAGTGAACTTGCTAAATCAAAAATCAGAAAACTTGAAGAACTCTGAAAATATGAACTAAGAAATTTGAAATCTAACATCGTAAATATGTTTTATCCTCCTTGTTACTGCCATAGTAAAACAATGTTCCTAACTGAAAATACAATGCTTATATTGAAAAATATTCTCTTAAATGGTGATATTGGTAATCATAAGAAACAAATCCTCGTAAAAAAACAACATAGTAAACACCAATTTCTTTCTCCTTCGTTGCTCACGAAAGGTAAGTGACAGTGCAAAATGAAAACGAACTGGGAGTTTGGAATGGGCCCAATGATAATGCATTGTCTACATGAAAACGTTTTTTGTTTTCATTTTTTACACATTTTCATTGACATTCTCCAATTTTAAGATATTTGCACTGGGAACATTTCTAAACAGGTCAGGGGACATCCCACCAACGTTGGACATTCCCCAACTGGTCAGGACATGTCCCAGTAGTTGGGAATATTTATGTCCCCCTTAGAAAACACCAGTAAATGTGTCCCTTACATTATGGAAGAAGCACGAGTTTTTGTCCCTTTCTTGAAGCCAATGGATTGTGTGCTTGTGACGCCATGGTGTTTCTTCTAATTCCATCTGTGTCTCGCATATGAGCTTCCTCTTGTTGAAGGTCTTCCTTTAGGGAGGTGAACATGTGGAAATACCCTTGCATTCCGCCATGATCCAATGCTTACCTTCATATGTTGAAACTAAATCCCACAACGAGTCTATAAATCTTTCCTTCTTTCCTTAGCTGCAGAGTGTTTGGGCCGTAGAAATTTGTGATGAAGCCTGAATTTGTGGAGTCAATTTTTTTATAACTTGTTGTGATGAATCTGCTATTTTCCATGATATCCTCTAGTATCACCTGACTAGGGTTCCATAGTATGAACAAGCCCCTCAAGAACCCATCTGAACTTGTTGTTTCTACCTCACATACCCTCCAAATATTTTTGGCTATTAGGATCATGGCGTCCCTATCACATGTTGACTCTTGAATCATCATAATGGTTTTTCTTTGGCTATTTTATTCTTGAGTATCCTTTGTTTGTTT
>SNQJ01S0241479.1:8299-21765 GCA_010110895.2 Picea sitchensis
GGCATACCAATGTCAGGGAAATATTGTTTATAGATTCGCAATTGTAATGTATTGTTGAAATAGGAAATTGTGTTTTATTACCTTATAGACAAGATGGCAATATTAGAGTTGAAGCGTATGACCATTATTTATTCCAATGTTATTGTAATCAGGAAGGAGATCTAATTGTGAAGTTCGTGTAGTCTCTTGACATTGATAGGACTTACTTAGTGGAATACCCCAGATTGTATGCGTTAAATTACTCGGAGTTAGTAAATGAGGGTTGTTGAGTCTGGAAATAATGTTGAACTTGGGTTTTGTTGTCGGAGTCCTCTTATCACGCGCCATCCGTAAGGGGCGTATTTGTTCTTCTTATTTACATTGTACTTGATTATATTCAGTTAGTTGCTTGGTGTGTTATGTCGAGTGGGATGTAGACACCTCCATGTTCCTCAAAATAGTCGCCAGCCCTGAGACCTTAAATGGTTAAAATCGATGGGAACCTGGGCTTGAGCATTGCTTATGTGTCTTAGAGGTACTAACCATTGCAGGGTAGGACGGGTGGGAGGTCAGTCGTATTTAGTAGTCAGTTTTACTTTGTCGTGTGATCATCATTTATGCATGTGGTTACGTGTCGTGCATCCTGGTCATCTTCTTATGTTCATCCTGGTTTCATTGTATTCGTCGTCGGGTGGCGACGCAGAGTCGAATGGGTTGTTGTTGTTTCCTTGTACACATGGACACACATACTTTTAAAAACGAAAAAAAAATAAAACAAAAAAAATTGCACCTGTCACTAGAATGGTTGTCATAACGAGGCGTGCGTTACATATGGTATCAGAGCGGGTTCGACCCACAACTTGGGATTCGCTACGGGTTCTATTGACATGATTATGTTTGATTATTCTGTCGTTGATCGAGTTGATTGTGTGTGTGCAGGTAATCATGGTTAGAGGACGCCGCGGAGGCAGACGACGGGGTGCTAGGGGAGGAGGCGTGACGCCTCCAGCAGCATCCATGCCAGAGGGGTCTAACCTCCAAGGAGGTGAGAAGGTTCTTGGATAGGATCAAATCGCAGTTACCGACATTGTGGGGATGATGAGATCCTTCCAGCGCATGTCCGAGGCGCTGATCAGCAGATTGGATAGAGATGAGGCCAGGGCGCCGACACCTGCTGAGGTTCCGCCGTGCACACCGGTCGTTACTGGTAGCATTCACCGTGAACTCGAGAAGGTGAAATTTCCTGAGTTATTTGGTGCCCCGGACGGCGCAGCCGCCGAGGCATGGTTGGAGAATATGGCGATGTGCTTCGCACTTCGCAATTATACCTCCAACATGAAGGTCTGCATGGTAGTCTTTCAACTAAAGGGGAGCGCTCTTCTATGGTCGAATACGCTCCTACCGTAGATGAACATGGCCGTCGAAGACGTGTCATGGGAACTGTTCGAGGAACAGTTCCGAGAGAGGTATCTTTCAAAGGAATTCATTGAGCGTCAGCTCAATGAGTTCAATGCATTACGATAGGGAGTTCGTACAGTGCCCGAGTACGAGGCACGTTTTATGGAGCTACTCTAGTATGCTCTGCATCTGAACACTGAGAAACTCAAGGTCAACCAGTTCGTGTTTGGCCTTAACGACAACCTGCGTGCAAAGGTTAGGATTCTGATGCCTCAAACATTGCACGACGCTGTCCAAAAGGCCCTCATAACAGAGGAAGAGCTTATTAGTGGGGGTCAGACCAGGACTCCAGCGAGACCTACAGGGCAGGGTTCATCTGGTGTGCCGTAGTAGAAGACACCAGCGAGACACACGCCAGGGTATCGTGGCCTCCAGAGGGGATACACTTTTGCTACACCATGATGACTGCCGCCTCAGCAGTAGACACCTTACCGAGGACCACAGCAGTAGCAGCAGTGTCACCCATAGCAGCAGCAGTTTAGGCATGTTCAGCAGAACAGACCAGGTTTCCAGGCCAGTGGGCCGTCATCTTCTACTTTGGGTACCAGGACTACTGGGCCGAAGAAGGGGTGTTGGACGTGTGGGGAGCCACACTACCAGTGCGACGGTCCTATGGAGAGGACCACGGCATCCAGATCAGTCGGACCTACTACAGTGGGAGATATGGGCAAGGCCCATCGGATTCATGCAGCGGTGAATAACCGCCAGGCAGAGCACCAGTCGACTGTGCTCGAGACGACAGGTATTGTCGCTGACCAGACCCTTAGTATTTTAATAGACCCAGGAACTACTGAGAGTTTTATTTCTGGTGCAACGGTAAAAAGGATTAAGGTCAAGGCAGTCGAACAGGACGAGTTTAGCTTCATGGAGATGGCTTCGAGAGCCAAACAGAAGGTCAGAGGAAAGGTTACGGGCCATGCCCTTAACCTGGGAGAGTTTTTCACGAGGGTTAACTTGTACGTCACGATCTTAGGATCTTATGACGTCGTGATCGGCATGGATTGGTTGGAATCGCATGAGGTGATACTCAACTGTAAGACAAAATGGTTGAGCTTAGTCGATGATGAAAGACAGAGACATGTGATAGTAGGATGGAACCAGCGAGTATCCCTGATGTTCGTCTCTTACTTACAGTTACGGAAGAGTATGCGCAAGGGGTACAAGATTTATGTGATCCTTGCGCTCAACGAAAATGGAGTAGCAGAAGGTCTAGAACATCTTCCGGTGGTGAAGGAGTTTGCAGACATATTCCCAGAGGAGTTGCCTGGGATGTCGCCAGAAAGAGAATTGGAGTTTACTATAGACCTGAAACCGGGAACTGAACCAATAGCGAGGACGCCTTATTGGATGTGCACCCTAGAGTTGCAAGTGTTAAAAATGAAACTGAAGTAGTTGTTGGACCTGGGACTGATACGTCCTAGTGTGTCACCGTGGGGTGCACCCGTTATTTTCATTCGGAAGAAGGACGAATCGTGGAGGCTTTGCATTGACTATCGTCAACTGAACAAGGCTACAATCAAGAATCAGTACCCCTTACCAAGAATTGACGATCTGTTTGATCAGATGAAGGGTGCGACGGTGTTCTCCAAGATCGATTTGCGATCAGGGTATCACCAATTACGGATCAAGGAGGATGACGTCCCTAAGACCGCCTTTAAGATGAGATTTGGACATTACAAATTTACTGTTTTACCTTTTGGACTGACGAACGCCCCAGGGGTATTTATGAGCTTGATGAACGTGGTGTTCCGCGAGTACTTGGACAATTTTGTCCAAGTATTCATTGACAGTACTTGGACAAGTTCGTCCGGCATTCATTGACGATATTTTGATCTACTCTCTGTGACGATGGAGGAGCATGACGATAACTTGCGCTTGGTACCACAATGTTTACGAGAACACAAATTATATGGAAGTTGTCCAAATGCTCTTTTCATCAATCGAGGATCGTTCAATTAGGTCATGTCATCTCTGGCGAAGGTATCGCCGTGGATCTATTAAGGTTGAGGCCATTATGGAATGGCCTTCACTGACAAATGTCACATAAGTGCGTAGCGCCTATGGGTTTAGCAGGATAATATTGGATGGTTTGTCGAAGGATTTTCAAGGATAGCAAACTGATCACGGAATTGCAGAAGAAAACAGAAGTTTGTTTGACAGAGAAATGGAAGCATTTAGGGTTTAAGGCGTTGTTGACAACAACGCCAATACTAAAGGTCCCTTTACATGGACGCAGACTCTTTGGTATTCACTGACGCATCCAAGGAAGGGCTAGGCGGGGTCCTGATGCAAGACAGACGAGTAATTGCTTACATTTCAAGAAACTGAGAAGGCATGAGGAAAAACTACGCGACGCATGACTTGGAGTTATTAGCCATCGTTTTTATGCCTTTAAAGGGTATGGAGACACTACCTTGTTGGACGAAAATTTGAATTAAAGACTGATCATTGTGGGATTACAACACATTTTTACGCAAAGCGACCCGAACGCGCGACAATGGCGTTGGACGGAATTGCTTAGAGATGACTCTTTGGTGATCAATTTCTTTACATAAAGGGAAGAGTGAACTGAGTGACAGATGCTTTGAGTCGGAGGCCACGCATACTTCGGTGTTACCTCTTCAGAATCTACTGCGGGAGAATACATTCTCACCTACAGCGTGACGATGACTGGTAAAAGAAGTCAAGGACGGATCGACAAACACTATGATGGTACCTACGATTTGAGGGATATCTTTGATAGCGATGGTTTATTGAGGTTTAGAGGTCGGATTTACGTACCGCCAAACGACGAGTTGAGGATGTTGATATCGAAATGAAAGCTCATAGAGCAGTTTACATGGTTCATCCGGAGTCACGAAGATGAGGGGCGTAATCTTAAGCCCTTGTTCTTCTCCTCGAAAGGAATGAAGGCCGACATAGTCAACTTTGTGGCTAGATGTCTCAAGTGTCGCAGAGGTAAAGGTTGAACATAGACACCCTCCATGATTACTTCAACCATTACGCCATTCCGGAGTTAAAATGGGAAGTCATTTCGATGGATTTTATTGTAGGACGCCACCGACGCAAGGAGACACCTAATCGCATTTTGTAGCAGTAGACACTCGAAGAGTGCTCGACTTTATGCCGGGTGCATAATGAATGACGCACCGGTATAGTGAGAGTTTTCATCAATGATTTTGAGGCTGCCATTACGCGTCTAAGAAGATTATATCTCGACAGGATCGTGTTTAACGGACGCATTTTGGACTAGTTTTCAGGAGGCCTTGGGAACTCAACTAAAATTTAGTAATCGCGTATCGTTCCAGAGACCCGACGGACAGATAGAAAGAACTAACCAAACTCAAAGACATGTTGTGTATGTAATTGATGGACCAACAAAAAATGTTAGGAGGAATTCTTGCCTCTAGTAGAGTTCGCTCTTATAACAATAGTTACCAATGAACCATTAAGATGGCACCTTTGAGTTTCTTTGCTGGGCGACCATACCGACGCCCTGAGTTGTGGATCGGCTTGAGGATAACCTGTGACCCTGATCCAAGAAATGAAGAGCAAATGCAAACCATAAGACAAAGGATAAAAAAAGAACACGATCGAGAGAAGAGTTATGCTGATACGCACCGAGTCGACCGTAGAAATAATGGTCGGCGATCGAGTCTTGCGGGTTAAAACCACATAAGAGTTCAATCAAGTTTGAAGGGAGATAAAATCTCCTAGGTTCATGGGACCTTCGAGATTGTGGAGAGAAAGAGGTCTGTGGCCTATCGACTAGACTTACCCGATTCTTTGAGGCGTATGCAAGAAGTTTTTCTTACAACTGCTTTTGGACACATTATATTAGTGATCCTGGCACACGTAATTGACATGATTTCTTTGCAGGTATCGACGAGGGGAGCACTCACGGCTGAGCCAGTCCACATTTTATATCATCACCGATAGGGTTAAGACGTTGGGGAATGGTAGATCAGGTCAAGGTCCGGGGGGACAGTTATAGTCTACCACAATTTGATCTCATCCTGAGTGAATTGTAGAGGTTGGATTAAATTTTGGAGGGAAGTTAGGAGTCCTCTCTTATCGATTGATAGCTGTAAGAATTTTGCATATTTATCCAGTTACATCAACTATTAAATGTTCATAAAATAGAATGTGGCCTTCTTGTGTTGAGACTTTTATACATTTTGTAAGCTTAAACATTTTATTTATCTTGCTGCCAAACTTAGCGTCTTATTAAAATATTCAAATCATGATAAACTTGTATATTTTTCCTTTGTTGAAAGTTTCTCGTTATGTCCTATGCGGAGAGTTTTCAGGGTTAATTGGAAAATTTCAGTATTATTGATTTCGCTTGAATTTGAATTGTTCATACATTTAAAATGTACTATCACATCTTCACTTTATAAGCTTCATTTTAATTGAAAATCATTTTTTTATTATCAATTGTTTCTCCAATTATTCATTGATTGATTCCATGTATCCATAATTCAAACATTAGTTTAATGGACATCATATTTCATCTCTGTCTGATCGGCGAATTTAACCAGTACATAAATTTTTAAATGCGTGGCCCCTTTTAATGATTGGCAAATTAACCAGCATATGATTTTAATGTCATTTCCACCCTTTCACCTTCTAACTGGTCATCACCGGAGGTCCATAAGTACTCCCTAGATCCTCGAATACAATCATCATTTTGAACTGTATTTTAATGTTTTTTAGCCTGTGGTTTTAATGATGTTGGACGTTGTTAAATAATCTGCGTTTTATGATGAATGCCAAGCTATTTGCCAATCGAATGCCAGTGGTTGCTCTTGATCTAGAAGGTGGTAAGGTCGTGGGCCAGTCCCCTTCATTACTGCGTCCTGTATACTCATTTGCCTGTGTTGTTACTGTGACTGAATGTGTTGAAGGAATGATGCATTTTAATGGTGAATGAAAGCGTTCGCGAGTCTCCTTTACTGTAACGTAAATCTAAAATTAAGCAATCGATTTAACCAATCCCGGGCATCATTACAGTTCGTTTCCATTTCATTGGCTCACGCTTAGTCTGGCGTTTTTATTGTCTGCATTTAGTCTGGCATTTTTATTGTCGGTGTTTAGTCTGGCATTTTTATTGTCGACGTTTAGTCTGGCGTTTTAATTGACTGTGTTCCTCATTCTGAGGCTTCTTACAGTGGCATTTTATTGTTTATGCTAGTTTGGCGTTTTTATTGTCTGCGTCCTTACTAATCTTTAACGCTTGTTCCTCTTTTCATATGTCCTTCCAGTTGGGTGTAACTGACGGGATACCCCAAGTTTAGTAACCGATTGTCTTGCCAATTAATATAACCTTGTGAACGTTAATGTCAGTGAAATTAGAGATGATGATGTCATTGTTATTCATTTGACAGGATTAGTTAATTGTTACATATGATTTTTATCGTTTCTAAATTATTAATTATAGGTTGCCATCTTAATAGGATGTGCATTGATATTCTCAAATCGATGCTCTATAATTATGATGTTACTTCTATAGATTGTCATCTGTAATAATGGTTATTTGAATTGCTGTCATTAATAATAGTGATAGTTGTCCCATCCCAATATTGCCCCCTTAAGCATTGTCATGTTAAATTTTAGTATTTTATACATGGCCATTTTTTTTGTAGGTTATAGGGTTACTCCACCATGATAAACAATAACCCCCAATGGATGTCACCTAAATTTTGATGTAATTTTACTTGTTGCAGCTTTAATTAATGGTGGTATTGATCATTGCCATTTGTAATGGGGATTGGTTGTTAATTCCAATTATTTTCCTCTTAATAATTGACATTTTAATATGGATATTTTACTTGTTGCCCTTTTTAAAATATGTGATGGTATGGTCAATTATTGGTATACCTGATGTTATTAGTTATGATGTTACGTGTGTCCCTTTAAATGTTGTTAATTAGTTGACATTTTAAGCATCTTTATATAAGGCTCCCTTTGTTTTTAATAATTGCTTACCTCATTAAATAAGCTCATTTAATCATTGTAAATGCTATATCTCATTTTGTAATTATGATGGCTTATGAGCATTCAATTATGATGATAATTTTAATTTAGGAGAAGGAAAATGTTACATACCAATGTTAGGGAAATATTGTTTATAGATTAGCAATTGTAATGTATTGTTGAAATAGGAAATTGTGTTTTATTACCTTATAGACAAGATGGCAAGATTAGAGTTGAAGCGTATGACCATTATTTATTCCAATGCTATTGTAATCAGGAAGGAGAGATATGGTTATCTAATTGTGATGTTCGTGTAGTCTCTTGACATTGATAGGACTTACTTAGTGGAATCCCCCGGATTGTATGCGTTAAATTACTCGGAGTTAGTAAATGAGGGTTGTTGAGTCTGGAAATAATGTTGAACTTGGGTTTTGTTGTCGGAGTCCTCTTATCACGCGCCATCCATAACAGGTATATTTGTTCTTCTTATTTACGTTGTACTTGATTATATTCAGTTAGTTGCTTGGTGTGTTGTGTCGGGTGGGATGTAGACACCTCCATGTTCCTCAGAACAGTCGCCATCCCTGAGACCTTAAATGGTTAAAATCGATAGGAACCTGGGCTTGAGAATTGCTTATGTGTCTTGGAGGTCCTAACCATTGCAGGGTAGGATGGGTGGGAGGTCAGTCGTATTTAGCAGTTAGTTTTACTTTGTCGTGTGATCATCATTTATGCATGTGGTTACGTGTCGTGCATGCTGGTCATCTTATTATGTTCATCCTGGTTGTGTCGTATTCGTCGTCGGGTGGTGACGCATAGTCGAATGGGTTGTTTTTGTTTCCTTGTACACACGCACACACACACTTTAAAAAAATAAAAAATAAAATAAAAAAAATTGCACCTGTCACTATAATGGTTTCCGTAATGAGGCGTGCATTATAGAGAGGAACCCTAATAAATATTAATGAGGAGTGTCTACTGTTGTTCTCTTGATTTTAACTCTGAGCTTCTCAAGTTCATGAACTTCATAAAAATATCCCTTCCGTATAGGGACATAATATGAACTTTTAGATTTCTGTGGTGAGAGTTTTGTTTAGAAATTATCAGAAGAACCACAATATTTTCAATTGCTTGTCAATGTTTCAGATCCACAACAAGATCCATCTTCAGGACAAAAAATCCCAAGGAAAATATAAGAGAGGAACCCTAATAAATATTAATGAGGACTGTATGTTTCTCTTCTCTTGATTTTAACTCCGATCTTCTCAATTTAATGAACTTCATCCAAAATATCCCTTCCATAGAAGAACGTAATCTTATCATTTAGATTTTTGTGGTGAGAGTTTTGTTTAGAAATTATCGAAAGAACCACAGTATTTTCAATTGCTTGTCGACGTTTTAGATCCATAGTAGGATCCATCTTTAGGAAAAAAAATCCCGAGGAAAATACGAGGAACCCTAATAAATATTAATGTGGAACATCTGCTGCTCTTCTCTTGATTTTAACTTTGATCTTCTGAAGTTCACGAACTTCATACAAAATCTCCCTTCCGTACATGGATGTAATATGATCATTTAGATTTCTGTGGTGAGAGTTTTTTTTAGAAATTATCAGAAGAACCACAGTATTTTCAATTGCTTGTCGAAAGTTCGACAAAAAAGTGATATATAATTTAAAAATTTAGAAATAATAGAGACGTTCAATGTTGTTGCTATACTAGGGATGATTTGTAGAGGTTATAGGCGATATTTTTTTCTTAGAATACTTTTTATTATTATTATTTGCATTACAAATTCTTAAAATACCGAGGTTGAATTTTGAAGATAATCATCACTGAAAGTTTGGTAAGGAAAAATTTCACATAACATTCCTCCAAGAGGACACGGGGACGTGAGATCTGCATTGAAGGCTTTGGGTGATCGAAAATGTTATTCCCCTTGTAAAATATGCAGGGGCTATAATAGAAGGAGACTTTTAATAAAGAAAACTAAAATACATTGTAGAGAGTATGGAAACCTTGAAGGAGGGCTTGAATATCATCCCTCGACAAGTTATGCATTATATGTCTTTATATTGCAGATTTTTTTTGTAAACGTTTATATGTTAAATGTCGAAAAAAAATAATGTATTCTTTTTTCTTTATGGATATATTCTACGTACACAAGAAATTGAGAGTAAGTTAAGAAGAGAATAAGTAGACATAATATGTAGATTTTAATTAGGATTTATGGTAGGGCTTAGTAGTTAAGGAATTTAAGGTTTAGGGGTACAGGGTGTAAGGGGTTAGGGGTTAATATTTTACCAGTTTAAGAGTTAATAAGGACATATTAGGGCTAAGTGGTTAGGGGTTAATAGGTTAGGGTTTAAGGTAGGTTTAGGGGGTTTAGGTCCTAGGGTATTTAGAGGTTAATACAGTTTTAGAGAGTAGGGGATAGGGGTTTAGGGTTCAAGGGGTTTAGGGTTAGGGATTAAGGGGTTAGGTCGAGTTTGGGGTTAATAGTTTAGGGGGTTAGGGGATAGGGGGTTATTCGTTAAAGGTTTATGGTTGAAAGGTTTAGGGGTTAAGGGTTAAGGTATTAGGGGTTAGGGGTTTAAGGGATTAAGGGGGAATGGGGTTAAGGTGTGTAGGATTAGGGGGATAGGGTCTGAGGGTTTAGGGGTTATGGATTAAAGGGTTAGGGGTTAATGGTTTAAATGTTAGGGGTGGGTTAAGGGTTAGGGATCATAGGGATATATAATATCTCAACCTCTTATAAATCGCGGCCACCAAGTGAAATAAAAGAAGAATATGACATAATGATGAGGGTGAACTAATAGTAGGTTTTTTTTGTTGGTTGTGACTATATATCTCACAATGTGTCTGTCTTTCTACATGTTAAGAAAAGTAACATTTTTCATATATTTTTTCAACATATTCATAAACATCTTGATAAATTGCATAAGCTTCATCATCGGTTTGTTGTAGTTGTTCCTCATTCTCACCTAAGATAATTAATCCATATAGAATACCAACTCTTAAGTACCCCTAACTCTTGGATAGCCAATAACCTATTAACCCCTAATCCATTAGCTCGTGACCCATTATAAATCCCTAAACCATTAAGTACCCCCATCATTGAACCCTAATTACCCATTAAACCCTAAACCCTTAACCCCTAACCCCTAACCCTTGTGTCACTAATGCGTTAACCCTTAATCCCTCATCTCTCAACCCCTTATAAATTAAACCGTGGTCTCCAAGTTGGGTTGGGGGAAATTTCCATCCACTTAACACTCGTGGTGTCCAAGTGAAATCAAGAAAGAATGTGACATAATGATGAAGTAGAAATAATAATCTGTTGTTTTTTCTAGTTGTGACTATATATTTTACAAAGTGTCTCTCTTTCTACATGTCAAGAAAAGTAACATTTTTCCCATATTTGTTCAACATATTCATAAACATCTTGACAAATTGCACAAGATTCATCATTGATTTGTTGTCTTTGTTTCTCTCTCTCATCTAAGATGATTTCTCCATATAGAATACCAAATCCTACGTACCCCTAACCATTGAATGGATAATGACATGTTAACCCCTAATATATTATACCTTAACCCCTTATAAACACATAAACCATTAAGTACCCATATACTTGACCCCTAATTAACCCTTAAAACATAACCCCTAACCCTTGCATCACTAATGCGTTAACCCCTAATCCCTCAACTTTCAACCCGTTATAAATTAAACCATGGTATCCAAGTTGGGTTGGGGAAGGTATCCATCAACTTAACACTTCTGGTGTCCAAGTGAAATCAAGAAAGAATATGACATAATGATGAAGGAGAAATAAGAATATGTTGTTTTGGTTGGTTGTGAATATATATCTCACAAAGTGTCTCTCTTTATACATTTAAATAAAAGTAACATTTTTCCTATATTTTTGCAACATATTTATAAACATCTTGATAAATTGGAAAAGATTCATCATTGATTTGTTGTCTTAGTTTCTCACTGTCACTGGCTAAGTTGGATACTCCATATGGAATACTAACTCCTAAGTACCCCTGACCCTTGGACGAACAATAACATATTATTCCTGAAGCCCTTATCCCTTTACCCCTTATAAACCCTTAAAAATTTAAGTACCTCTATCCCTAACCCCTAATTAGCCCAGTTTAAACCCTAAACCCTTAACCCCTAACATATAACCCTTGGAACACTAATGCGTTAACGCCTAATATCTTAGCTCTCAACCCCTTATAAATTAAACCGTGGTCTCCAAGTTGGGTCGAGGAAAGTTTCCATCCACTTAAAACATGTGGTATCCAAGTTAAGTAAAGAAAGAATATGACACAATGATGAAGGTGAAATAAAATATGTTTTTTTTGTTGGTTGTGACTATATATCTCACAAAGTGTCTCTCTTTCTACATGTCAAGAAAAGTAATAATTTTCCTATATTTTTTCAAAATATTGGTAAACATCTTGATAAATTTCACAAGCTTCATCATTGATTTTTTATCTTTGTTTCTCGTTCTCACCTATGTTGTCTCTAACTTTATTGTCTTTTTTTCCCTATATTATGTTTGGAAACATTTGTATCATTTTAGTATTTGTTATATACACTAATATTACTTAATTTTTTGTAATGATAAAGGAACAACGCCCTAAGTCATTTCCTGTGGAGGACGAAATGGTTGTGCAAGTGTCTCTTCAGGAATATGGAGAGAATATTGAAGATAAATTTAATTATCCTATGTAAGAAGATGATGGTGTTAATAACATAGTTGAGGAAGATGGGAAAAATATATTGATCCAGGAGAGATTTAATAATGTTGGAATGGATAATGATGACAACCAACTTGATGGTGTTTTTGATATACCTGTACTTGAGAAGGAAAGACATGTAAATGTGTTGAACATGCAGAAAATAGATCTAACTGGGAATTGACATACACAGTTGCAGAGAAAATAGAAGAAAAGAGAAGCAGGAGAGAAAGAATGGAATAATTCACATTAACCAAATGAATGAATGATAATTTACAAATGATATACTTTGTATAAATCAACCAATGCACACTAGAGGAGAAGACAATGTGCCATAGTGGTGGTCTAGAGTGATCTGGACACAGACCAACAATTACATGAGTAAACTGCCACCTAGTCTACTCTCTCGAGACATTATAGGAGTGAACTGCCATCTAGTTGAGTTAACTAGTCTATCAGTCTTCAGTTAACTAACTGAAACATAGTGAAGTGAGGAGGGGATCAGGGAATCATGGGTAATGTGCTAGTTTGGTGATGATCCCAAGGACAATGCGCTTTAGTTGGTGATGATACCAATGCTTCATGGTGATAATCTCAATGTTGCATCCAGACTCCACTTAACTGATCAAACTGAAGTGAAAACTGAAGAGAATATTCTACTTAGGGAAATTATCTTCCTAAAATATAGAATATTGAATAATGACTAATAAACATAGGAAAAACCTTAGAAAAAATAAATCCTAGGTGAGTGTGAAGTAACTCCAACACCCCCCATGAACATCACTATGGTGAAAATAAAGAATGGGTCCCGAAAATGAGGCCATGTTAGGTACCTAAATACAAACTATACACTGAAATAAAGCGAGGAAAGAGGGAAAACCTCATGGGACCGCGCCCCCCCCTCCCCCTTAAGGTACATTGTATGTAAAAAGAAGAAATGATAGTTGCTAGGAAACTGTGTGCTTCACTCTAAGATGACTGCATAGAGAATGAAATTTCTTCTCAGTGAAGGTCTTAGTGAAGATGTCTGCAGTATATTTTGTTGAAGGACATAATTGCAGGTCAATGATCCCCTCATGTACTAAGTTACATATGTAGTTCATGTGTGAAATGTCCCCGACCATCAAACATCTGTTGGGTAACACTACCCCATCAATTGTATCTTCGCTACATTCCTGACCATAAACCGACAGGTTGGGTCATGCCACCAAAATAAACTTTTTTTCTCTGATACCATTTTGTGACAACCCCACCCTTAATCTTATGGGCTATGCCACACAAAGATACTTGCAGAAATATCATA
>SNQJ01S0241480.1:0-13466 GCA_010110895.2 Picea sitchensis
TCTGTACATCATCTATGTTTGAGCACCAACTCAAAGTGAGGCTACTACCTCTGTTTTACAAGGTCCAACTTGTTGAGAGAACCAACTCTTTGGTTTCTCTAGCACGCACTAGAAGGAAGCATCAACTCCCTAAATGTTCCAACACCAACTGGACTTATACAAGAACCAACTTGCATACAAAAAATTCAATGTTTTCCCGAGCACCACCATGCCACCCTGTTTTCTAGCCACAACTAGATGGAAGATACAATTTCCAATATTCAAGCACCAAGTTGAATATCAGAGGAACAAAGTCCTCCCTAGCACCACCCTACCTCCCTGGTTAAGAATAAATTATTGAATAACAAACAATACAAGTGTCTCACTTCTTACCCCTTCTTATTTGTTATGTAATTCTTCTCTGCTTCTATCTGTTCTGCAATTCTGCTCTTCTTCAAATTGTTTTGCAATTCTTCTCTTGCTTCTATGTTTTTAGTATCCATTTCACATTTCTGATTTTCTACCTTTCTTACAGTTCAACTCATTTTTCACTCAGAACATCTAACCCCACACAATAACTGTATATCACTTTTATGCACTACAACAACTTCAGTTACACCTCAAATCTCCTAGGGAAAAAACGCTTCATCAACTGAATTTCCAACCGTCCAAGAACCATTATTCGGTTCTACTAACTGAATCATAACTGAATAGTTAATTGTGAATATCAACAGTAGCCCTTCAATCATATTCTCAAATAACCAACATCATTGAATTAAATCCGCAGGGTCTTGCATTTATCCCATATGCCCACTGGCAGTGATCATGAGCCTAATCAAGAGGCACTTTGCAGTTTCACGTTTCATGAATTTTGTTGTAAGTCACATTGACTCTTCCAACTCCCGATCCCAAAATAGAGCCTTGCAAATTGCAAGCTCCTTCCTTCACGTGCCCACCACTGTGACCAAGCACTTATCCATAAAGTGCTTTCGCAACTCGCGATTTTGGGAATACTTTGATGAGGCATCTCAACTCTCCCATGTCGCGATCTCTGAAGTGGAGCTTAGATGTTAGATCCTTCCTCCAACTCTCGATGATGTGACCACAAGCTATGACCACTCGCTAATCAAATGAGAACTTCATGATTCACAACTTCAAGACTCCTGTGATGAAACGTCTTGACTCTCCATGTCGTAATCTCCGAAATGGGGCTTAGCAATGTGCTAGATCCTCCTTTCATCCTTCGACGACGTGACCTTGGCTATGACCATGGGACAAAAATGTAGGTTCTTTACTCATCAGATCAACGATCCAGAGATTTGGTGATTCGATGGTCCAGATCATTTCGAGACTTCACATGTCATGAGTTCCTATGTCATATTCCTTTGACTCCTCCAATGTGCAAGTTAGAAAAATTCCAATCGATCGCCATGTGTCCTCTAGCTTCAATGGCCAGGATTTTCATCGTGATTTCGCATATCGTGAGTTCGAGGGGTTAGAGTGTCTCCTTCCTTTGGATTTCTCGATCTATGAAACTCCAAAATGGAGCCTTTTTCGTTCTTTAATCTTTTTCCATGTGTCCTCTTTGATTATGGACGGTCCCCCTGCTTTCGAAACTTTGTAAACCCGCTTCACCTTGCACTTAAAGATTGTACTTGTTCTTCTGGATCCAACAATGGTCGATCCTTGCGCTCAGATCTGACGCCTGAGATCTGTTCTCCTCTTCTGCGTGCTCCTCCTATCTGAGTTCATATCTGACAGCCATCAGGAAATCTGAATGGGTGATCCAACAATCACTATTTCTCTTCACTTTTGAGATTACGCTTTCGATCTTTCCATCAATGAAAAACAAATACCTTCTGTCTGTAAATATGCCAACAATATCCCCCTTTAGCATTGATGGCAACCTTGAATAGCCTTGAAGAACTGCACTATTCTTCTTAGAAATCCAACCATACCCTGTAGCATCCTTACCACACTACACTTTATACCCTATATCATCCTTACCATGCTACACTTTCTCCCCCTTTGACATCAATTTCAAAGAAGAAACATGCTCCCCCTGAGCTATTGCAGTACATCTCGAAGGTATCAAAAATGCGACAGGCAGATACGCCCCCTGTCAACTATGAACGGAAGAAACAGAGCTATATTCATGAGAAATATAATAGATATTCAATAATAATCCCCCTAACAAGGTGAACACATTAGAAAAAAGAAGATATAACCCCCAACTTCTGACGAAGATATCCAAAAGTTGTCGTTGCTAACGGTTTAGTAAAGATATCAGCTATTTGTTATGTGGAATGAATATAATTCACCTGGACAATTCTGTTTGTAACATGTTCTCTAAGAAAATGATATTTTATTGGTATCTGCTTAGACTTTGAATGAAATACAAGATTCCTGGAGAGACTTATGGAACTGGTGTTATCACAGTGAAGTGGAATGGGATCAGTATAAGTTACCTCCAAATATGCAAGAGTTTGTATCATCCATAAAAAATTTGTGCAACAAGTAGCAACAACAATGTACTCTACTTTTGTAGTTGATAAGGAAATAGATCCCTGCTTCTTACTAAGTCATTCTACTAATGAGTCACCGAGGAAGAATGCACCTCCACTGGTGCTCTTTCTCTCATCCATGCAATTTTCCCAATCAACATCTGAATAAGCAGTTAACTGAAAATTCTGATTTCTAAGATACCATAGACCATAATTCATTATGCCCTTCAAGTATTTGAATATTCTTTTTACAACTACTAAATGACTTTGTTTAGGAGCAGACTGATAACGAACTACCATTCCAACAACTTGCATTATATCAGGACGGGATGTTGTGATATACAAAAGACTGCCTATCATTGATCGATATGTCCTTTGATCAACATCAGGTGAAATATCATCTTTATTGAGCTTGCAACCAACCACCATAGGTGTACTAATAGGAGAAGAATCTTCCATCTGTAATTTCTTCAACATCTCTTTCAAATATTTTTCTTGAGAGATAAATATTCCTCCATAACTCTGTTCTACTTGTAAGCCAAGAAAATATGACAATTCTCCTATCATGGACATATCAAACTCTATTTGCATAGAGTTAGAAAAAAATTAGACAAACGAATCATTAGTACATCCAAAAATAATGTCATCTACATAAACCAAAACAACTAGTAAATCATCACCTTCAGACTTAATGTAGAGATTGTTGTCCACAGTACCTTTCTTGAACCCTTTGTCTTGTAAAAAATTGTCTAGCCTATAATACCAAGCTTGTGGTGCTTGTTTCAGTCGATATAGATCCTTCCTTAGCTTGCAGACATATTCAGGATTATCTGCCAATGAGAATCCTTCAGGTTGCTCCATATATGCTTCTTCCTCTAGATCTCCATTAAGAAAGGTTGATTTAACATCCATCTGATACACTTTAAAGTTATTATGACATGAATATGCAAGAAATATTCTAATGGCTTCCAATATTTCCACTGGTGCAAAGGTTTCATCAAAATCCTATCCTTCAACTTGTGCATACCCTTTACAGATCAATCTAGATTTATTCCTAACAACTTGTCCTTTTGCATTCATTTTATTATTGAACACCCATTTGGAACCTATTACATTCTTATCTTCAGGTCTAGGGACAAGCTCCCAAGTATTGTTCTTCTCAATCTGATCAATCTCTTCATTCATATCTCTAATCCAATCATCATGCTTGCTTGCTTCATAAATTTTTTTAGGTTCAATCATAGATAAAAAAGCAACCTGAGATTTTTTTGAGTCTTTAATCAATTTCCTTCTTGTCTCAACTCCTTTATTTATATCTCCAATTATCTGATTTTCAGGATGATTCTTTCTAACAATTCTGAGAGGTGGTTTTGTTTCTTTCTGTTGATTTGTGTTAGCCTGAGTATTCTTATCTTCATCTGATTCAGATTCTTCTCTTTCTGATCCTTGGTCTTTCTCATCTTCATCTTCAACTATATCTTTTGTGCTTTGTTCAACACTGGTTACATTTCGAACCGAGATTTCTTTATCAACTTTTATGTCGATACAATCAACCAATTTATGCAGCCTCTTATTGTAGCATCTGTATCCTTTACTGTTTGTAGCATAACCTAAGAAGATACCTTCATCAGCCCTGTCATCATATTTTCCAATATTTTAATCATTATTCTTGATATAACATTTACTCCCAAAGACTTTAAATTTTTTTATTGAATCAGGTCTTCCAAGACATAGTGGAGTCTTGTCATTGTGTGGCCTGAGATGAGCTTTGTTAAGAATATGGATAGTTTTATGGATTGCTTCCACCCAATATGTTTGAGCAATATTCCTTTCATTCATCAATGATCTTGCCATCTGCTGAACTGATCTATTCTACCTCTCAACTACTCCATTTTGCTGTGGAGTCCTTGGAATAGTGTACTCTCTTTTGATCCCATGTTTATCACATAACTCTTTGAAGTTCCATGAACTAAACTCTCATCCTCTATCAGACTTTATTTCCTTCAATCTTTTTCCTATTTGATTCTCAGTCAGAGCCTTAAACACTTTGAATTTTTCAAATGCCTTAGATCTTTCTTTCAAAAAGGCAACCCATGTTAGTCTAGAATAATCATCAATAATAAACACAAAATAGTTTTCTTTTCCTGTACCTTCTTTCCTTGATGGTCCACATAAATTCATATGTACTAACTGGAGAGGTTTTTATGTTGAAGGAAAGTTTTTAGAATTGAACTATGTCTGAGTAAGCTTTCCTATCTGGCACTGTTTACAAACAAAGTCATATGGCTTTGATATCTTTGGAAGATATTTTACTACCCAATTGTTTCTAAGCTTGATTATATGATCAAAATTTAGGTTTCCAGGTCTCCTATGCCATAGCCAACTTTCATCATATTTGTTTAAGTGGCATTCTTCTTTTTTTTCTTTTAACACATAAACATTGTTTTCTGTTCTTATCCCTTTTGCAACTAGTTGTCCTGAATTCAAAGACTTTATTTTACAATCTTTATAAGTAAAAACAACTTCACCCCCATTGTCACAAACTTGACTGAAACTTAGTAGATTATGCTTCAGACCATCTACAAATAGCACATCTTGAGCTTTTCCTTTTCCATTACTCAAGCTTACCATTCCTTTACCTTTTATTTTTCCTGGTGCATCGTTTACAAAAGTTACATTCCCTGATTTGTTTTCACTTAGAGTTAGAAACTTAATTTTGTCTCCAGTCATATGTTTGGAACATCCACTGTCAATATACCAGGGATTATTTTGTCTTTGGGATGATAACACTAATCCACACTAGTCATCTTCTTTCTTCTTCCAAACCTTGAAATTTTTAGCAGCGGGATTCAGATTTGGCTTATAGTTCCTTAAGTGACATTCTGGAGCTTTATGTCCATAATTATGGCAGTTGTAACATTCTAGTTCACTGAATAACATATCATAATGATTGTTATGCTCATAACTGTTGTTATGTTTCACTTGCGTCCTTCTCCCAGTCATCACATGATTTATAGTCTATGATTGTTTGTTGCTTCGTTGTCTCAATATTTGTGGTGGTAGATAATTAATCCTTGAATAACTTGATTGCTCATATCTAAATATTAAAGAACAAGTTATAGCTTTGTGACAAAAGTTAGAACAAGAAAAACAATATCCATAGAAAATCCCTTTGTACCTGGAAAAATATTTTCTTTGAGTGGGTCAATTTCTTCCATGCTGATAGTTTCTCTGATATATAGATTCAGTTCTGGTACTTTTTCTTTCATTCCTTCTTGGTGACTGATTTTCTTTCTTTGTTTCTGCAGAGTGGTTGTTGTCAATGATTGTAGATTTGACAAACTTGATGGGTTCTGTATTACTTGGATGATCACTACTTGATCCTTCTTCATATCCCAAGCCAGCTTTCAACTTTGAATTCCTTTGATGATTTAGAATGGAAGTTAATTCTTCTGAGGCTTTAATACTTGACAGATTTTGGTGATATAATGCCTTAAACTTCTCCATTTCTTTTCTGTTTTTTACTATCTCTTATTCTAAGGCTTCACACCTCACTTTATTCTCTGATAACTATTGTTTCAGAATGTCTTCAATTTTCTTTGCCTCTTCTAACTCCACTTTTAGTAGAGAAAAGTATTCATCGGGTTTTTTATCATTCATTTTAAACTGCATCAACAACCATTTTTGTTTTCTCTTCTTACATCTAAGTCTGTCAATTTCTTCCAAAGCACTGATTAATTCACCTTCCATATCCACCACAGCTTATTCATCATCCATTTCACCTCCTAAATTTTCATCATCAATATATACCATAGCTAAGCATAAAATCATTCACTTTGTCTTCATAGGATGAATCACTATCTATGTCTTCTAAGGAGTCATCATTGTTTGCACACAAACTTTTATTTTTACTATATTTCTTAAATTTGTATTTCTTTTCATCATCAAAGTTCAGGTCCTTTTTCAAGTGAGGACACTTAGATGCAAAATGACCTATATTACCATAGTTAAAACATTTGAAGGGGATCTTGCCTTGATATTTTCTTGATCCTTTCTTTAACCTTCTCACAAATTTTGCCTCAATATCATCTAATTCTAAATCAGTATTCTTGTCTGCTTTAAATTATGCTTCTCTAGTGATGGATTTATCTTTGCTAATTCTCATTTCATATACAGTTAGAGTTCCTATGATTTGATCAATAGTCAGAGTTTTAAGATCATTTAGTTCTTCTATTGCAGAGACTTTTGGATTAAATTTATCAAGCAGAGATCTTAAAATATTCAGAACTAAAAATGATTCTTCAATTTTCTCACCAAGACCCTTCATGGCATTCACAAGATCTTCAACTCTAAAACAATACTTGTTGATTGTTTCATATTAATTCATCTTTAGTTGTTCAAATTTCAATCTATATGTTTGAAGTTTGGCATCTTTTACTTTCTCATTTCCTTCATAACTACTAATAAGTTTATCCCACATTGCTTTGGCAGTTTCAAGATGCATCACCTTTACAAACTCAACTTCAAAAAGTCCATTCAAGATAGAATTCATTCCCTTAGCATTAAAGATAAATTCTAACTTATCATCCTTGGAAGCTATCACAACAGGCTTTACATATCCAGTGTCTACTACATCCCAAACATCAACACCTAAGGCCATTAAGTATGTTCTCATTCTAATCTTCCATAAGACAAAATTTGTTCCATCAAAGAGAGGAGGATTATTGGCTGAAGTACCTTCATGAATTGTCATGTTTAAGCTTAAAAGTCTACCTTTAAATAAAGGAACCAACTCTGATACCAATTGTTGAAAATACTAAGACAACTAAGAGGGGGTGGTGAATCAGTTGTTACTGTGCTTAAACAATTTATGACTATTCAAACAATTTTTGATCTCTTCCAAGTGACCATCAATATTATACAACATATGAAAAACATGAATAATGAACATCAGTCACACATAAGATATACACAAAGACATATTTTCACGAGGAAACCCATAAAGGGAGAAAAAATCTTCCTCTTTGAATGATAGGAAGTCTTTTAAGTTCTGTACATCATCTATGTTTGAGCACCAACTCAAAGTGAGGCTACTACCTCTGTTTTACAAGATCCAACTTGTTGAGAGCACCAACTCTCTAGTTTCTCTAGCACCCACTAGAAGGAAGCATAAACTCCCTAAATGTTCCAGCACCAACTGGACTTATACAAGCACCAACTTGCATACAGAAAACTCTATGTTTTCCTGAGCACCACCTTGTTTTCTAGCCACAACTAGATGGAAGATACAAATTCCAATATTCAAGCACCAACTTGGATATCAGAGGACCACATAACTATAGCACATGTTTGGTGGAGAGAGGTGCATCTACAGCTGCAGTTGCAAAAGAAAGAAGGGTGCATATGGAGGGTCTATCTCTATTGGTCTTGGTGATGTGTTGGTGGAGGCCAACCACTCTAGGTCTCTATCTAGAGTGAGCTGCAACTGCATAGTTGGTTATCTCTTGGTGGTGTGCTAGTGGAGGCTAGACACCCTAGCTCTCTATCTAGGGTGTGTTGCATCTATGTTGTTGGATTGTTTCTTGTTGGTTTTCTCCAATGGATAGAGATTGTTCTTGGTTATTTTTTCTTAGCAAGGATATTCTCTATAAGAAGGTTGATGGGTTTTCTCCCCTTGTGTAAAATTGTTTCCTAGGATTTATATGTTATGATCAGGGGTGGAATAGGTAGGTTCCTATGGTTGGGTGGTGATGGTGAAACAAGCATGCAAAAGAAGTTGAAATTTCTATGGTAAATATAATGTTAACGTAATCAAAAAAATATCAACAACAGGTTGGATAGGTTGACAGTGATAGGTTGGATACAGTGACCGGTTGATAGTGACAGGTTGGATACTGTGACCGGTTGACAGTGACAGGTTGGATACAATGACCAGTTGATAGGTTAGATGTTGATGTGACAGTGGAAGTGATAGTGGAAGAGACAATTGCAGTGACAATGGTAGTGATTGTGGTAGTGACAGTTAGTCTATGATTATATTTTAGGGCAGCAGGACGAGGCAAGGAAAGGGGGTTGTAGCCTCCTTCTAGTTAGAGATAGAGAATAAAATAGTTGGAGATTCCTTCAGGTTGCATCTTGAGAATCAGGGGGTTGTAGCCTCCTTATGTTTGGAGCCAAAGAATTCAAGGAGTTGTAGCTTCCTTCATGTTGGATCCCAATATTTAGGGGGTTGTATCCTCCTTTTGGTTGGAGCCAGAGAATTCAGGGAGTTGTAGCTTCCTTCAGGTTGGAGCCTATAAATAGGGGGTTGTAGCCTCCTTCTATTTACTGCTAGAGAATTGGGAAGTTGGTGCTTCCAATGAATGTTTTCTTTGATATATAAGAAAGCATTCCATTTGTTTATCTCATTTGGGTTTCCACATACATTTCTGTGTACTATGTACTTGATGTGATGTTGTTGATGTGGTGCTACTTATTTTTAGATGCTCATGATATACTGATGATATATTGATGATACATTGTTGATTAAGTTGAATTTTGTATATTGTGTTAAAGTGGTAAACGTGCTCATACTGATTCACCCCCCTCCCCCGCTCTTAGTTTTCCAATAGGTTAGATGGAATATTACTTTTCCTGATAGGGTATTGATGATGAACAAATGAAACTCTGATTTGATGTGTTATATCTAAATAGGGAGAAATGACATTGGTATAAGAAGGAATATCATGGGTACCTTTATTGGAATGAATTTGTGAAGGTTATCTATGCATAATTTGAAACTATTACTATTTTTTTTGGATGTTGCTAAGTTGCACCAAATCATCACATGGAATATTGTATTGCTTCCATCAAGATATATATATATATATATATATATATATATATATATATATATATATATATATATATATGATTGATGTGTTTTTCAAGGATTGTTTATTAGTGGTCTTAATTTTTCAAGGATTGTTTTATTAGTTCATTCAAGGAGGAGATCAAAGAACGAGTTGAAATGTACCACCCAACTACTTGGTTGGAGGCCTCTCAACTAGCTAAGAAGGCACAAGTGGTGGTAACCACCCAAACCAAACCTCTAATTTTGTTTAATGACCACCTCCTTCCTTTATTCCTCCTCCACATCCTTCCCAACCTCTTAATGTCCACAAGTTTAATATAGAATAAATGGTAGAAAATCAATGTCAAGGTATCTGATATAATTGTGATGCAATTTTTTGTTGATATCACAAATGTAAGAAACAAAAATGATTTTTCATTGATATGGCCACACCTGTAACATCCAAGATAATTTTGAATATGTGATCAATCTAGATCAAGTAAATATTGCAACCCCTCCTAATGAAGTATCCACCTAGCATAATCCTTGTGAAGAACCCCAAATTTCCATCCATGCTTTGTCAAGAATTATAACTCCTGATACGTTTAAGTTGGTAGGATATATAAAAAATAGGAGGGTGGTTATCTTAATAAATATTATTAATACCAACAATTTCATCCATGATTGTAGAGTATAAAAAGAATCACATTATTATGCCCATGTTATGAATAATTTTCAAATCATTATAGTGAAGGACATACTATGAAATGTAGTGGTAAGTGTGAGAATATCCAAATGGGATACTATTTTCTTAAATATACCATGTTTTCCATTGAAATGAGAGTTTGTGATGTTATTTTTGGAGAAAAATGGTTGCAAACCTTGGGCCCTATAACCATGGATTTCAAGGAGTTATACATGAACTTCAATAGTTTGAAGTAATTTTTGGAATAATGTTTTTCTTCACTAGAGAAAAAAAAAGTGGGTCATGTAGATTTTAGGTTATGATTATGAAATCATCTAAAATAAGGGAAAGGAGAATGTGGTGGAAGATTCCTTATCTCTAAAGTATGAGGAGGATGGGTCCCTATTTTCATTATCCTTTCCAGTGAAAGATTAGATAACAAAGGTAAGCCATGATTGGTTGCCTAATGCAAAGATCATTTATATTCTGCAACAACATCAAGAATATCCAACTCACGCCACAACCTATACTTGGTAGAATGACACATTACAATATAGTGGCCATTTTGTTTTGGTGTAGGATTAGTCTTTATTGTCATGCATGTTAGAGGAATTACATTCCTCTCCCATAATGGGTTACTTTGGATTTCATAAAACATATTAACAAGTTAAGCATTCATTCATTGGGATATCCTGAAGAATGGAATTGTTACATTTATGGATATATGTGACACATGTCAAAGGAACAAGGGTGAATTAGTGAACCACCTAGGAAATCAAAAAAACTAGTGATCCTTACAACAATGTGGGCTAACATTTCCTTGGATTTTATGATCATGTACCTACCTAAATCCATAAAAATAAAAATAAAAAATGTTAGCATGGTGGTTGTTGACCCCATTTCAAATATACCCACTTTTGGGCCTTACAAAAGCCATTTAAGTCATTGATTGTTGCACAAGTCTTCATGGATCATATTTTTAAATTACATGGCATGACTAATTCAATTGTGGCAAATTGTAATTTAACATTCCTTAGCAAATTCTAGCAAGGATTTTTTATACTATAAGGCACCCAATTAAAATGATCATGGCTTATCAACCCCAAATAGATGGTCGATAAGAGGTGGTAAATAAGTTCATGTAAACTTATTTGAGATTTTTTCCATCTAAAAAACAAGGGAAGTGGGCCCAATGGCTACCCCTTGTAGAGTGGTGGTACAATACCACCTATCATGGTGCTACCAAAATTTCACCCTATCAGGATGTCTATGGACAAAATCCCCAATTTTTGGTTTGGTACTTACTAGGCATATCAAGGTGAAAGAAGTGGATATCAATCTTAAAGAAAAAATCAAAATTCTTCATACACTTAAGAACAATTTGGTCTTGGCTCAAAACAAAATGAAACAATATGTAAAACAACATCATTTATAACACCACTTTGAAGAATGGAATAAGGTTCATCGTTGTCTCCAACACTATATGCAAACATATATGAAAGAAAATAAACACTAGAATATAACATGTAAGTTCTTTTTTCTCTATCAATTCCTCAATTGAATTGGACAAGTTGACTATATACTGGCTCCCTTAATCATCTCCAATACCCACCTAGTATTTCATGTATATGTTTGAAAATTTGATCAGGCCAAATTTCCACATTTATACCACCCTCTCTAAACTTGATGAAGAGGGTTCCATATGGTTATAGATAGAGGTACTATTGGACAAAGAGAGCATAAACTACACCAACACATTATCCAAGAAGTCTTGATACAATGAAAGGATATGAAACCTGAAGATGCCACTTGGAAATCAACCATAATTTTATAGTAGTTTCCATATCTCTAACCTTGAGGATAATGCTTCTTATGAAGGGGGAGGCCAAGTTAGGGTCCTAATCTAACCTCTTTATTTATGGGTACTTATAAGTTATTTAATTAGTGTATGGGGCTATTATATTTGAATCAGGCCCACTAGGCATGCGGTGTGTTGATAATTAATGTAAAGGGCCATCCTTGTCGAATAAGGTCCACTAGATAGTTGGTACTCATTAATGTTGGGACTATTAGTGGTTAGGGTTTGGGTAGTGAGAAACTATTTATAAAGGTAAAAATCCATGTAGCATTTTTCTCAAAGATTATCATTGTATTTGAGTGTTGCTTATTTGGAGGTTTCCTCCTTGAAGAGAAAAGTGAAGTTTCTCACTTTTTGGAATATCAATAAAGGGTTCTATTTATGAAGGTGCTATATTCTATCTTTGTCTCTTTTTATTTCCTACAATTTAAGTTTCTTCATATATTTCTCCTAAATTCTCTGCATTTTCCATGTCAGTATAGTATAAGAGAAAATTTGGTAAGCAATCCTTACTATACTCATGGTGTGTGATAGATGGAGGTGACTTCAATATTGATCCTATAAACATGGATGTCATCCTCAAATGATCCACTCCTACCAATATCATTGAAGTCTAGGATTTTGTGGGAGAAAATAAATATCTATGAAAGTTCATAGCATCATTTTCATTTGTGTCAACACCACTTCATGTTGTAGAAATAAGTGGTGGGGTAAGAATCAACAAAAGGCATTTGAAGAATTAAAGTGAAATATTAGTAAAATCACCAATCCTAATATTTACTAACTTGCAAAAGACATTTGAAGTGTAAACAAATATAAGTGGGTATGTTATCAATGCAATGTTAATGCAAAGGGTTAAACTAGTCTCCTATCATTTAGAGCTATTTTAATGGAGAAATATTGAACTACCCTACCTATGATACAAATTTATATTCCTTGGTGAAAGAAATTAAGAACTGGAAGAATTATTAATTAAGGAAACCATTATCCATATTGATCAATAATCATTGTAATACTTCCAAACTTAGAGTAAGATCTAGCAAGCTAGACATTTCAAATGAATGGGTTTTCTACAAAATTTTCATATAGTGACTAAATATAAGGAATCACCAAAAAATTGGTGGATATTTCATCAAGACCACCAACACCCAAAACCACAATTTTGGGCACTATTATGCACATGGAACAATTTTCCCATGAAATGTACAAGGAAGGATACATTAAACATGAGGGCTTCAAGGGGGTGTACCAGCGACTACAAGGAAAATAGGAAATAGCAGATGGAGACAAAAAAGTTGAAGTTAACATATCCAAGATGGATTACTCTACAAGTTGGGAAGCTTCTTGTGCCAAAATAAGAAATTGTACCGTTGACAAGGGAGGCTTGTACCTACAAATTTGCTAGAAATTTTTGTGTTGGGAAAATAGTGGCCAACTTGCAAAGGTATGTGTATTGACCCAAGATGCAAGAAGAAGTAGCTAGGTTTATTTATAGAGGATTCATATTGTGTTATACCAACAAATCTAGAAATATGAATAAAATACTATTCATTCCCTTACCAATGGCCTACAAATCATTTGAAAGTATATCCATGGATTCATTGGCAG
>SNQJ01S0241481.1:2771-13466 GCA_010110895.2 Picea sitchensis
GGAAGATCCTTCTAGAAGCAGAAGCTTCTATTAGGTCTTCTTACATCCTCCTTATTCTATTTTATTGAAAGGCCTTATTAATATTGACCTTTATTACATCCGAATATATTGCTCTACCTATGTGCGGGTTAGGACCCTAACATGTTCGCCCCCTTAAAAGCAACCTTGTCCTCAAGGCTTGAGATGTGGAAACTGCTGCATAATGGTAGCTGGTTCCCAAGTGGCATCTGCTAGAGTTGTATCTTTCCACTAGAATAACACTTCCTTGATGGTTCTCTGATGCAGGCGATGCTCACACTGATCCAAAACTGCTTCTAGTTGTAGCCAAATGGATCCCTCTTCAGCTAACTCGGGAAGGTTTGTTTGAATTTGGCACCTAGTTCCAATCACCTTCTTTAAGCATGAAACATGAAAAATAGGATGTAGCTTCAAATGACTGGGTAGAGCTAACTGATAGGTGACTTGTCCCACACACTTGAGAACTGTATAAGGACCATAAAATTTGGGTGCTAGCTTATGAAAATGCCTGGCCTTGAGGGAAGTTTGCTTGTAAGGTTGTATCTGTAGAAACACCTGATCCCCTTCTGCAAATTGACGTTCAGAGTGACCTTGATCTGCTTTTTGCTTCATGCGATTCTATGCCATGACCAAGTTCTCTTTGAGGGTACGGAGAATAGCCTCTCGAACTATAAGTGTTTGGTCAACCTCCTGGACCTTCGAGGTACCCGATAAGTATGAGAGAACTGAAGGTGGCTTCTGTCCATATACCGCTTCAAAAGGAGTCATGCGTGTAGTTGTATGGTAGGAAGTGTTGTACCACCATTCAGCTAGGGGTAACCATTGAGCCCACTGATTTTTCTTTTCAGAGGAAAAACACCTCAGATATGTTTCCAAACACTTGTTGAAAACTTCCATTTGACCATAAGTCTGGGGATGATAAGTTGTGCTGAGATGCAATTGGGTTCCCTGTAGCTTGAATAGTTCTTGCCAAAAATTTCTTGTGAAAGTTGGGTCACGATCAGAAACAATAGAGTGCGGCATGCCATGAAGCTTGAAGACCTAGTCCATGAAAATTTGAGCCACTGTGGATGCAGTAAATGGGTGTTGAAGAGCGCATAAATGAGCATACTTGGAAAGGCGATCAACAACCACCATTATGACTGATTTATTTCCTGATTTGGGTAAGCTAGTAATAAAGTCCATAGAGATATCCTTCCAAATAGCAGGTGGAATCAGAAGCAGTTGTAGTGTGCCTGGAGATTTGACTATTTCTCCCTTGTTGTGTTGACACACATCACATTCAATGACAAAATTATGGATGTCCTGTTTCATACCATCCCCAAAAAAATAACGTTTGACCCTATCATAGGTTTTGGTGAACCCGGAGTGCCCCACTGTGGGTGTAGCATGAAGATCAGAAAGTACCGTGGATTTAAGCTTTGATTGTTTACTTAAATACAAATGGCCTTTGTATCAAAGATCATCCTGGAGCCAAGAGTACCCTGGGAGAGATGGAGCATTGGACTACAATTGTTGGATCAGATGCAAACTTTTGGGATCTTGTAGCCATTCCTGGCAAACAGATTGGAGCCAATTTGGTACAATGAAGGAAAGAGAAAAAAGGGATCCTTCTTCTTCATATTTTTGGGAAAGTGCATCTGCCACCACATTGTCTTTGCCTTTCTTGTAAATGATCTCATAATCATATCCAAAGAGCTTAGTCACCCATTTTTGTTTCTCCGGGGAGGAAATGCGCTGTTCCAGAAAATACTTGAGGCTTTGATGGTCTGTCTTAATTTGGAAACATTGCCCCAAGAGATAAGGGCACCACAGATCAAAGGCATGCATAATAGCCAACATTTCCTTTTCATAGATGGGTTTGCCCAGATTCCTTTCAGATAGTTTCTTGCTGGTAAAGGCCAAAGGTCGACCCTCTTGCATAAGGACAACACCAATTCTTTTCCTTGAGGCATCACATTCCAAAACAAAGGTCTTTGTGAAATCAGGAAGGGCCAGAACCGGAGTGGTTCACATGGCCATATTCAAGGTTTTAAAAGCTTGAGAAACGGTTGGAATCCAAGTGAAAGAGTTCTTTTTTAGGAGAGCAGTGAGAGGTGCTGCAATCTTTCCATAATTCTTAACAAACTTGCGATAATACCCTGTTAAGCCCAGAAATCCACACAATCTTTTGAGATTCTTTGGGTGCGGCCAGTCTTGCATAGCTTCAATATTTTTTAGACCCACCCTGACGCAATCCTTGCCAACCAGATGACCCAAGTATTCTACTTATGAGGCACCAAAATCACATTTAGACTGTTTTAGGAAAAGTTGGTGCTGAGAGAGTAGATGGAGAACTCGATCCACATGAGTAATATGGTCTGTCCATGTTTTTATATAGATGAGAATATCATCAAAGAAAACTAAAACAAAATGACAGAGAAAGGGACGGAAGACATGATTCATGAGGATTTGGAAGGTGGAGGGGGCATTACACAAGCCAAAGGGCATGACCAAAAAATCATAGTGGCCCTCATGAGTTTGAAAGGAAGTCTTGGGAATGTCTGCCTCTTTCATACGTATCTACTTATAGCTCAAGCGAAGATCAAGTTTAGTAAAGAATTGGGCACCACTTAATTCATCCAAGAGGTCATCAATGACAGGAATGGGAAATTTGTCTTTAATGGTCAGTTTGTTGAGGGCATGGAAGTCAGGACACATTTGCTAAGAACCTTCTTTCTTCAGGACCATGACTACAGGAGAAGAGTAAGGGCTCGTACTAGGGTGGATAATGCCTGCATTAAGGAGTTCCTATACCATTTTCTCAATTTCATTTTTTTGTGAAAAGGGGTGGTGATACAGACAAATATTGGGAGGAAGGCTTCCGGGTACAAGGGGAATGGAATGATCATGAAAACCATGGAAAGGAGGGAGTCCTTGGGGAGTGGAAAATATCATTTGTTGTTTAGAAAGGAGGGCTTGGAGGTCTTGTGGCACCGAGGGTGTCTCTGTTGTTTCTATGCCATGGAGTTGGGCAATGACACCAGAATCACCTTTTTTGAGAATCTTTTCCATGCGATGGGAACTAATGATCTCAGGGGAACCAATGGTGATGCCTTGGAATATATATTGGTGGCCTTCCTGGTCGAATTGCATGGTTAATTCCTTAAAATCCATGAGAATGGGATCCAAATTCCTTAGCCAGTCTGCACCCAACACAATGTCACAACCGCCCATGTTGATAAGAAACATATGGGATTTTAGGTGGTAGTCACCGATTTGGAGACACACATTTTCACAACACCCTACACATTTCATGGAACCACCATTGGTAATCATGATTTGGAAATTGTTGACGGCATGGATGTACCAATGAGTTTCTTGGGCAATGTGGCGATGAATAAAATTAGGGGTGCTTCCACTATCAACCAGAGTGATGACCTTATGATGCTTGATGTAACAGATTAACTTGAGGGTTTGGGGAGTGGAGAAGCTAGTGAGAGAATTGAGGGAAATGACCGGTTCTACTTTGGGAGGGTCTGAGGGAGGGGTTATGTCAGTGATTTCATGTGACTCAGACACAAGGGGAGTTTCAACATCCTCTTCCGAAATATCCTCAGAGATGGCCATAAAAAGATTTTGTTCCTTACACTTGTGGCCCGAGAAATATTTGTTATCACAATTATAACAAAGGCCTTTGAGTTGGTGTTCATCCATTTCAACCATAGTCAATTTTTGGATATTTAGTGGGGTGGAGGGAGTAGTGGGATTTACGGGTTTAGGGCAAGGGATAAAGGAGGGTTTTCGGTTTTGAGAAGATACAACCTATTATGCTTCTTTATCTCTTTTAGTATCCTCCACCCAACTTGAAGTTAAATTCATGAGGACATGGGCCCAAATCTCATCCTTGAGGCCACTGATAAAACACTCTAAAAAAAAAGCATTAGTCATGCCCTCTATTCGAAATCCAGGTGCTCAAAGGTAGCTATAAAGTCTTCCACTGTTCCTGATTCTTTCAACTTTGTCAAACAACCCAAATGGTTGGTGTCAGTGTCAAATCATTCATAAAGCTCAGTCACAAATTGTGTCCAAGCAATATACCCTTGACGAGAAGTTTTTCTCCATTGCCACCATTGCCAACATTCTTGATCTAGATGGAGAACACCATACCGGAGTTTGGCCAAGTCATATGTAATGCTGTATAAAGAGAAATAATGTTCCATTTGGGTTACCCAACCAGTGGGGTCTGGGCCATCAAATTTGGTCACATCCACCTGCAGAAGGCGTAGGTCACGTTGAAAGTAATGGTGCTGAAAGTTATGGGAATGGGAGGAATGTTCACCTTTGGTATTTGGAGGTGCGTCAGAGAAAGGGTCATCTGTAGGGATATTTAGTTTGGTGCAGAGTGATGAAAAGACAGATTCAAGTTGGGTGGTTAGTTCTTGTTTGACTTCCTCCATTGAGGACTGCATGGTTGTATTTATGGTTGTATGGATGGTTGTATCGATGGAGGAAACATTGGCACTGAGTTGTTTCACTTCTTTTTGGGTCTTGAGGAGACCAGATTGCAAGGTGTTGAAGCGAGCTTCCAAGTCTTGGCTACGGGTATGGGCCATGAGGATGGGGGAACTGAAAAGGGGCAGGCGGGGTAAAAAATTTGGCCGAAAAATGATATGGATGAATGTGATAAGGGCGAAGACATGAATCCAATGGAATAGGTCTCAAATAATGGTGAAAAAATTTCTAGACTTGTTTTTTTTTGTTTTGTTTTTCTTTTTATACCTGTGGAGTTATACTCCGGTCTGAAGAATACTACAGAGATGAAATCCCTAAGTGCTTAACCAGGAAGAAAAGTGTAGTGATTTGGCAACTCGAACACAGTTGCATGGCAATAAATCTTGTATGTTTTAATTTGTTTATGTTTCTGTCCCCCAAGGGTTAGGTATTCAAGGGTTCTATAGACAAGAGTTTTCCATGTGCTATAGCTCTTTGATATACGTGCGGGGTCCAACAGTAGTACTCAGCCCAATATATCAAGGCAATAACTAAGGAGGATAGACCATACCCTTAGCCGTACTACCCGACTACCTAGGTACTAGAGAGTATCTTCCCGAGTGTTGTTCTCAGTGGCACTATAGCAGTCAGGTAGTCGATCGGTTTATCTAAAGAGGGCTTCAGGAAATCTAGGCTAATCCGTACACAGGTGTTGTTTGATGCGCTACCACTTGAAGGGGTACCAATAGGGGTTACAAGGGTGTCCAATAGATGTGTGCTTAAGAAGCACTTGTATTTCCTGCATGTATGAATCCCTCAACTGCGGGTTTATGCATGTAACAACATATCTCTGTGGATTAAAGACGTTGGAATACATCTCTACCCTGAAAAACATTCCCACAATTTCTTCCAAGGAAAGTGCTCTGATACCACTTGTAATATACCATATATAAAAAGTATGCAGAACATAAATAAAATGCTAGAAATTGCAGAATAATAGTAATATAACTAGCATAATCTCCACAATAATGCAGAAATGATATAAGAACAACAACAAAAATAGCACTTTGATTCAGAAATCAATGTTCACGAGCCTCTTCGAGGGGGAAACCTCTAGTCGAGCAGTGCTCTATTACAATAATCTCCAAGCTAGGGTTCTCATACCCTCGACTCCTATTTATACTAAATATGTCTATCAAAAGAAGCATCTAGAGGAAGATACTTCTAGAAGTGGAAGCTTCTATTAGGTATTCTTACATCCACCTTATTCTATTTTATTGAAAGGCCTTATTAGTATTGACCTTTATTACATCCGAATATATTGTTCTACCTATGTGCGGGTTAGGACCCTAACATCATGAGATCAAGACTGATTTTGCTCAACATCTGGATGTCATGTTCTTCTTTATCTGTGCCTTGTTGGACTACATCAATGTATTCGATTCTCTCTACGTCTTTTTGCGCCCTTTCATACCACCGGTCCATATATTTTCACGTTGCGAGTGTCATGAGAGTGTCTTCGTGGAGCTCAGCTATTTTCGCAGTAAAAAGGTGTCGCTCTTTTTTGAAATCGTTGTAAGCCTCTTCGAACTCGCTTCTTAGGTAAACCATTGTTTGAGTGGTGTCCTGATAATATTAAGCCAGGTGGCACAAATGTTCTAGTTCCTTCAGGGTGATGACCAAATCATTTTCATCCCATTTGGGTCTATCCAGGGTAGCATCTGAGATCACCATCCCCACGCCTATCAGCTCAAATGTTTTGGCATTTTCTGTGTTTATCAAATTCTCCTCTATAGTAATGAGGATGGAGCGATCCAATATGATCCTCCTTTTCTTTGTGGTTCTTTGGACAATTTCCTTCCTCTTTCGATCATAGGAGATCACATAAATATCAGCTACCTCGTCTACAGGTTCGAGAATCTACTGATCACCCCATGTGAGTGTGATTCCCATATTTCCTGTGGTGTATATCTATTCAAGGTCGGGTTCTTCGACTTCCTTGTTGTGCTCCAAAGGCCCAGCCTTTGCCTATCGCTTGTCAAGGATCTGAGTATAGAGAGGAATAGAGACATCAAGAAAAGTCTCAATACTTACTTGTTCATCGACCATTGAATCATCAATTTCCTTTGGCGTGGATCCATATTTTGGCTCATCCGGTTCAGACTTGTCCTTCAGATTTTCTGCTCTGGTCTCCAGCGTATCAGATCTCTTCCTGTCGAGGCCACTTTTGGATTCTATTTCCTTTAGTGGGACCTCCTGGGTTTGGACCCTAATATCAAGAGAAGAAGTCTTATTAGGCCATTTTTCTTCTTGGACACACACAGGGGTCCCACAAGATGCCTCTGGGCTTGCATCATCACTATATATATTTATAAACTCACTCAAAGGATTAGGCGTGCTTATTTCCACTGATACCCGACTTGTCTCTAGTTGAGTCATCACACTTGCCAGTGATCCTGCTGGTGGCATTGTGGATTCGGGGTCATCTGACCCGTTGATGTTATTAAGGTTTACAAAATCAGGGCCGCTTGGCCCCGCCAGGATTTCTTCTGGCTATCAGTCGGAAGTCTTAGAAACCTAATGAAATTTGGGTTATCTTGCATCAGATTTATTATCTGTTGGGCTTGTTGATACATGAGTGCCCCTCTCTCTAGCACATCTTGAGCCTCGGGGAAATCCTTGCCCTTTACCGGGGTTACCTGGGAAATCTCTGTTGTTTCGGTGGCTTCCTGAGGAGCTTCCACCACTTCGACTGATTCATATGCTATCCTTTATTCTCTGTCCCTAAGGAGCTCTTGGGATGATTTTTGTAGGACTGTTTCTTTCTCATCCCAACTCATGTCCTTAAACCTAGTTTCTTTAGGGTCAGCCATCCTGGCCACCACCTCATCCTAGTTTTGAGCATTTTCGGTGAAGATCTCATCCTCAAACTTGTCATGGGCATATGGCCAGTAGGATGATACCTGTGATGCATGCTTCAGGACCAAACCTTTGGGGTTGTGCTTGTGAAAATGACCAGTCTGGAATCAGAAATATAATTGGCTTAACCCTTCTTGCTTGGCATGTGCGGTGTCCTTTACCATGTAGAAACCAACATGAAATCCATAGGGTATGAAGGCCCACTTCTTTTCTTTTACCAAAGTAGCATTGTAACCTTGCAAGATGGTCTGATAGTAGATTTCCCCTACCACTAGTCAATCGGGGAAATATACAGGTAACAGATGAGGTGCTCTGGTGGCGCCGAAAACCCTGATGTAGGTATCGCGCTCATCCAGATACCAGTGGCCAACTTTCGATACAATATTTTTGGCTAAATCTGACAACCTTGGGCACTCTTTCTTGAACAACAAAAAATAAATACGTGAGATAAACTGATCGCAGATGAGAGAGTAGGATTTCTTGTACCTGTCCTCCCACAAGATGTTGAAATATACATGGACTGGGAGCTCTGAGGCGTTCCATCTCAAGTTCATTCCGGTGAAGACATTCTTGGCACAAATGACATCCAGTAGATAAGAAGCCATATATAAGGAAGGGGTTTCTCCCTCTTTTGATGTATGAGCCTGTCCTATGCAAGTGCTCAGTTGTTTGGAGATGATGCAACCCTAGTTAAAACTTATTCTAGAAAAGGCTACTATATAATCAAGAGGCATCTAGGCCTCTGAAAACCTGGAGCAGTCTTTCTCCCCATGCAATCGGTAGAGGAGGGCCATTAGATAGATGTACAACTCCCTTATGTTGATCGTCGGGTACAAGCCAGAGGTCTGATTGGTGAACTTTTTATCTTCTCTCCACCAAGAAGCCATCACCTTGCTGATGTCATGTTTCTCATAGAAACTCAAAACAAAATCAGTGTTCAACCGCTCCCCCGACTCTCTGAGCTTGTAGTAATTTTGAACTTCCACTAGGAGGAAAACCCCAACACACTCATTGTTGTCTTCATTAATCAAACATCCTTGTGTGTCAGTGTGATCGATAATTCATTTTAGGAGTTCTATCCATGGGAATATCGAAGTCCTTCTCACCACCATGTGTAGATACGCCTTTCAGACATTCGGGAGGACTTCATCTTCGAGTCTTCTCGTATTGGGATCGCTATGTGGGGTATATTCAGGGAATTCCTCTCGCTTGATTTTATTGAAAGTTTCTTCCCAACACGGGAATATTGTCTTGGTCCTAATGTTTTCCTCTATGTCTCCAAAGGCCGAGGGCTGAATGAAAGCCTTCTTGGTGGCTGTTTTGATGATGGGCACTAGCTTTGGAGCAAATTCCAATTGTCTTGCAACCGCTAGGGAGGAACCTTCTCCCACATCTGGTTCCTGTAGCTTTGGCACTCTTGGAGATTTCCTGGTAGTAGGTTTCTTTGGAGGCATTGTTCCTAGAACCGAAAATGATCCTTTAGGCATCTGTACAGAGTAACATTGGCTAAACAATGTATGAAATGAAACATAAAACATCCATAGACTGGTACATACCTGTAACGCTTGCTAAACCTATTGTTTAATACTCACTAGACCTTGGAAGCTTTCCCCGGATTGTTCATCTCGCTCCTATGGATGTTCCAGACTTCTTTGCACATAGAATAATCTTGTTTACAATGACTCAAGAGGATTTAATGGGAGAGATCCTACCAGTCGTATCAACAAGTTAATTAGAGTAATGAGTGAAATTCAAAACAACCTACCGTCGAATCTCTGCAAATAAATTCTACGTGGGTTGACGACAGAGGAGTAGAAGGTGATGCATTGTATCGGCATGTTCAAATGGTCCTTTTGATTCGCGCACGAATTAGCCACTAATGCAATATTTTGGAATTAATTACCCCTTTAAATGCGTCGTATCTAGTGTATATTAGAGATAAAACATCCCATCGTGTCACTTTATTAGTTGACAGATCGAGAATCGATGACATCCTTGTGTATGTTCCCTCTAGCACACTCCTGAGAAAAGGCTTCCGATGCCGATGGGTTTCGTCATATGGCACTGGTTCGGGGTGCGACTTGGGTCTCAAGAACTAGTAGTGACTTAAGGTAAAAAACTAGATCGTACGTCTAACTACTTGGTAAACAAAAAATGGCAACAAAGGAAAGGTGGTTTGACTGTATATCTCAGCCAGAGTCGGGTATTTCAACAAAGGACATGTATTAAAACAAACCTGCTGAGGCTGAAATTTGTTTCGGGTAGGCGATTGGGGATTGACTTATTATAGTCTCTACGGGCTATCTTTCTAAAAGCTTGCTGATGCTGAAAGTTATTAGGGATCGGCTTTCGGGGATAGTTCCATCGTGTAGTTCATTTCTAAAAACTCTTGATACTGAAAAATGTTTCGAAAGTCAGCTATCAGCGATATCATTTCTTTGTTCGTGAGCACTTACTCTTTTATCCTTTCGTTGAAGCCGAAGGGCTCGGTCATCGGAGATAACATCGATGATGCTTGTCACGAAAGAAATTTCCCATCTGTCGACACTGAAGAAGATCAAGACTCGGTAACTTCGGTTCTCTCGAGTGTTTTTCTTTCATGCTTAATCCTTCTCGATGTCAAATTCCTTAAGCGCGTCAGGGCAAGGTTTTGACTGTCGATTCTTTAATTTTAAAAGTTATTCTTTTAGTTATGGTTCTTCACATGCTCAAGCCAACTTTGATAGACTTAAATGAGAAACAAAATGATAAGCAAAGATAACATTTTTCAATATGAGGTCGAATTTAGACAGTGCAAAAGATCAAGTGGTACCCAAAAAGTAAAATTTGACATAAGCTTTTTAGGGTGTGTTGAGTGCTCAACAGAGCTATAGGAAACATGCGGGGATTCCTTGTAGGACACTTACTTTCTGACCCATGGGGATGGCCCAAATAAAGGTTTTTTCATATTTTCCTTCTCTCCTTTGCAACCATGAAATGTTTTTCATTTCTCTTCCTTCACTGCCTCAAATTTGTGCTACCTTAGATATGTCAATGAGAGCCTACCAAAAACCTTTCACAAGATAGATATTCAATTCCCTCAATAGGTGCTAATGGGAGTCACTTGATATCTTATTTATACTTCCCAAGTTCCTTCCTTTATGGGCTACCTTGCAACTATTTTACCCCTTCTCATATTCTAGGGATAACCCACTTTCTTGTTGCAACTAACTTTTCCTTAATTAGTCAAATCATAAATTCTTTGTTGCAACTAGTTTCCTTAATTAACTTCTTATTGCGACTACT